>BDUI01002194.1:40507-52760 GCA_002335545.1 Apodemus speciosus | reverse complement strand
GAGGCTCAAATTGAGTGACTGAGGAGAAGCCAAACACGTGGAGCCATGGACTTCTTGCCTATTATCACAATGTCAACTGATTTGTCTCTGAAGCCAGCCACTACAGATTTCTTGACTGATTTCAAGCCATTACTCTAAAACTCTCTCCAAGTCTAATTGATTCAGGGTGCACTGAGGTTTCTTGCGGTGGCTTCCAAGGCTGCTCATAAATTCTCTTCCAGTTTTCCCCAGATTAAAATGAAAATAATTGTAAAATCCCAGGTTGATTTTTTTTCCTGGCTGTATGTTTCAGATATGACTTCAAAATAGAAATGTAAATTAGTAAAGCTTCATAGCTCATAGATACAAAACTCTTGGGGGAATGGCAAGTCTACAAGGAGGAGGTAAATTATCCCTCCAGAAGGGAAAGGGAAGACGCTGAGGGACAGTGGATGGGAGGTGGGGAGAAAAGACAGAGGAAAGGAAGTTAAGGCAAAGAGAGAATGAAGCTAATTAATTAATTTAGGCTATTAATCTAGGAGAAATGTCCTCTGACAATCTCAGGATCAGTGGTATATCCCACGTGAATATTGACAGAGACATTGAAAAAATATGTTTGGAGAAGGGTACTTRAGTGATTTYCCATTTCTTCTAGAAACTCTTAATACTATATATGCAAGAATCCGAGAAACATCAACCCTAGGAACGGAATCTACCCAACATAGAGCTCTCCAATCTTTGGTTCCCCCTTCAACCCCTAAATGACGGCAACACCAGGCATGAGCTTTCCATCATGTAGTACTGATGGCCTCCCCAGTGACATCAGAATTCCTGGGATGAGGGCTAGTGGTAGTCCTTGTTGTACCTCTGATTTTTCTAAAAGTCTTTCATAACAAGGGATGGTAAAACTGAAAACTCTCCACATGTCTGAAGATATAAAAGTTGCGAATTTTTACAAAGCACTCTTTGGACAGATTTTTGAGTGTCCTGTACACATCCAGCAGTGCTATTGGAGTTCTCTCTGTATCTATAAATCTTTATAATAACCCCCAAGGCAGCCTCATTTTTCTTTGTCAATAAAACTGGAGGAAATAGTAAGAAACTTCAACCAAAGTCCTAAAACCCCAAATAAATGGTGGTGTTTTGGAGGTAAACTTTAAACAAAATTAAATACAGATATACCAAATGTGAAATCTTGAAGGCTTATCCTAGATATGTACTATAGGATTCAGAGAACACCCAGCCTGTGTCATTGATATAAGACTTTAAAGGTAGATTTGGTATCTTGTGTCACTGATCTGTGGTTGGGCTGTGTGGAATAAACAGAATATCCCAGACTACATGGATGTGTCTAATCATATACATTGGGTGTAAGATACTAAGAAGCACAGTGGTGTTGAGAGAAGACAAGGGCACGTTTCTAACTTCATGAAATTTGATGAAGTGATGAGAAACAAGGAATGAAGGAGGACTTATCTTAGATATTAAGTTGGTTTTTAAAGTCATAGGACCCCCTCTTTATGCAGGTATCAACCTCTCTATTCCTGACTCTCCATTGTAGAACTCTTCTGCACTTTATTCTCATTCTTTACTTACAAACCAAAACACATGTATATTGTGGCTCCTTTCCTTTAAACATAGTTCAAAACTAGCTGACGTCTCGTCTATTGCTACAATAAAGACTATGACCAAAAGCAAGCTGATAAGGAAAGGGTTTATTTTGCTTGTACTTCCACATCACAGTCCATTAGTGAAGGAAGACATGGTATGAATTCTACTGGAACAGGAACCCAGAGGCAGGAACTGATGCAGAGGCTATGTGGAAGTGCATCCTACCATCTTGCTCCCCATGGCTTACTCAGCCTGTTTTCTTGCCCTTGCCTCTCTCCATCTGGATATCTCTCGTGTCAGCTACTCTTGCTGTCTCTGACTGTACCYTGTCCCTCCAACAAGCCTGTGTGTCAGTACTCCTGAAAGACCAGTTCTCTCCRGGATGAATTTGGGTATGGAGAGCTATGGCACAGAGGGTCAGCTCTGGGCACTGTGGCCCAGGTTCAGCTCCATGCACAGATGAAAAACAGAAGGATCCTGATCCAGGCTGTTCATTAGGTTCCTGTGTCCTGAGCTCTCCAGGAAGGTTCTTCGGAGCYGGAGTAGTGGTCTTACCTGTGCTCACAGGTGTGCCCGCACTCCTGGGAGACCAGCTCTCTCCTGGTAGTATTTGGGTATGGAGCACTGTGGCATAGGATCAGCTCTGGGCACTGTGGCCTCAGTCTGTTTTCTTATACAGGCCAAGACCACCTGCCAAAGGAGGGTCACTGCCCACAGTGAGATGAGTTCTTCTCCATGTATTATCAGTCAAGACAAAGCATGCCTACAGGCCAGCTTTGTGAAGACATGTTCTCATTTGTGGTCTTCTCAAATGACTCTAGCTTATGTAGAGCTTATACAAAACTAGCCAGCATATTTTTTCAACCAATTCTTCCTTGAATGCTTTGAAGAAGTACCTTTTCAGCTATGTGACTTCTTGATTTAAAAAATTTAGTTCCTTAAATCAAAGTAAGGACTATRGGGAGCAAGGAACTTATATGTGTTTAACTACCTTCACAGAACTATCTCATATCACTAGCAATAAAGTAACATGGTAGTGGAGATAGGATCTTGAAACAAACAGGAGCACTGACTGTCTCATGGAGTATGTGTGTATAATATGTCTGTTCTGCTCCTCAAGCCTTCTGGGACTCCTCARAGAAACTGTAGACAAGCTAAGCCTGTGCTATTAAAAATTGTTGGTCATCTTTCTTGTTAATACCAAGACTAAGAATTTATATTCTGAGTTACTTTTGGTCATTTAGTACTCTTTGGTGAAGAATTACTGTTCAATAATTCAAACACACAGGAGAGGGATTATCTTTAAGGAGAGCTCAAAGTTGAATAGGGTATTTAACTCTTGCTATTTAATACATATATTATGGTAAGAACTTTGGAAGGAGTTCAAAGGGATAAGAAAGAATGGGGGATTGACTCATCATTTTGGTAGTTTTTATTTGTGCAGAAAATCTAGATGCAGAGGTTAGACCACTCATAGGAAAAAATAGTCAACCGTTAAAAGGCCTGGCAGGATTGGTTGGATTCAACTCCAGGGGGAGTTGGGAAGGAAGACAGCATGCTCTCAGCACAATGCCTGTCAAGAAATTGAGAGAACTTTGCCATTTCTTCCAGGCAATATCCATTTGATACTACAGACTGTTCAGTCAGTGCTGTAAAAAAAGTGTGGAGAACCAGAGGGACAGCACAGGGCTCAGTGCAGAGCAGAGGATTAGCGAAGGAGCTATATGGTGAGAAATGTGGCCTACAGTCTCAGGTGAAGGACAGACATGCATATTCACTAGAAGGGGTGAGTGAAGAATGCTATTGAGATATAAAGAAGTAAAGGATGGTGGCTTTTGCTTTGCCACAATCTCTAAACACTGTGCCAGACAGAGCATAGAGATATGAGGGAATTAGGGGGTAAGGGTTATTTTCGTTTCAAGCTAGCRTTCTGCTGCCACCCARCAGACCACATCAGTTACCCTGAGAACTAGGTCAGTTGACTGGGCCAAGTGAGGGTGTGGCAAATGGGAGGAGACAGGGTACTTGGTCTCTAAGATATCACACAAGCCAAACCTTTTTTCATAGATGGGAAAGAATGTCTATTCCTACCACATCTGTCTTTTCAAGAAAAGCAGCATTTGTGTTTTTATTTGAATAATATTGCTTGTAAAATATTGACCACCGATTTAAATACCAAATGGTTTGTTATAGGTGCATTAAGAGGAAAGAAGAAGCAAAGGAGGCAACTCTAGTCTGATTAACTTCTTAACTCTCTCTTTTGTGCATGTTCTCTCTCCGTCCCTACTTCTCCCCGCCCCAGCTCCAGTCATGTGTGTGGTGGGGTGTGTYGTATGTGTGTTATCATTGTTGGTGTCCTCACCATTGTTGATGATGGAAATCAAATCCAGAGTCCTCCTCCCACTAAGCACTCAATTTATCACTGACTCAAAGCCCGACTCCTCATTTGATGGGAATGTATTTTATCTGGCATTAACTACAAAGTGATGATGAAAACTCCTTGTTGCTGTCTTAGGGTTTCTATCGTTGTGAAGAGATACTGTGAGCATGGCACTTCTTAAAAAGAAAAACATTTAATTGATGCTGGCTTACAGTTTCATTGTCATGGCGAGAAGCATGGTGACGTGCAGGCTGATATGGTTCTGAAGAAGAAGCTGAAGGCTCTGCATCTTGATCCTCAGGCTGCAGAAGGAGACCGTGTGCCACACTGGGGTAACTTAAGCATATGAGAATCTCAAAACCCATCCCTTAATGACATGCTTTTCCCAACAAGGCCACACTTTCTCCAAAAAGGCCACACCCCCTAATAGTGCCACTCCTAACAGTGGGCCTATGGGGGCCATTCTATTCAAACTACCACAGTTGCTAATGTGGAGAAATGGAGAAAATTCTACTCTGAAAAGAYTTATGAAGTTATTTGTTGTGGTTCCTTATTAATTTTCAAATTAAAGAAGACATATTGTATAGGAGAAATGCAAACTTGAAAGTAATGTGCATAAAGCACAAGTTCCTGTTTTGACTCTGTTATAGTTCTGAGGGTTTCTTACTTTTCAGTTATAAATATTGTAGTGTGGTACCGACTTACTTGTAGTTGATGCTTAAAATTATCTCTATTTTATTGCTGGTATTAAAACGACCACTTCTAATTTATATATTTCTTTTACAGAAAGACCAGGAGAATGTTGCCAGTGACATTAGAATCCAGGAATTTTTGTATGTATTGTCCCCTCGATGTGTGCTGACACCACTAGGCCCATAATCAAAGAATATCACAGGGGAAGCTCACTGGGAGAAAGGAGGCTGCAGTGGGTTCTGCATGGTGGCAGGATATTGCAGTACTGGATTCAGTTTCATTTCCGCTGAACATCCATATTCTTCAGCCTTTGGGACTCAGCTGAACACAGCCACTCCACTGGCGAACTCAGTGTTACACAATAATCCCCTTTTGACATTGTGAAAGCTTATGTTTTTCTCCCTTGTTCGTGAATTTTCAGAAATTAACTGATGGAGATTTGATGGTAAAGTGGGTGGAGGAGCAGGTACGTGCCTCGACCTATCCATCCAGTCAAGTAGCAAAATCATAATAATGGCTTGCAGTATAAGATAAGGTACCATGTATTCTCTTCAGGTCAAGCAGATTACAAATATATGCTTTTCAATCATTTTTTTTTAAAAAAAATTCAGAAATGCTGAGACCTGAAGTTCAACACAGGAATCTACAGAATCTGCCAATTAAAATAAACCACTGTGTGCCGCTAAGGCTGTGTTGTTTGGTTTAACAGATGATGATGATAATTTACCTTCAGAATAGCCTTGTCACTGTAAAAAGAATTAAAATTATAACTCTTCCCCAATCTTAGCTTGGCGCTTTCTACAGACTGTGGTGTGCTGAGTTTCAAGTAATATTCCTCTGTCACCCCATATCCCYAGGTCCTGGATAAAAATGAAATGTACATTTCATAAGAAGATCCCAGTGAGCAGTAATAAGAAAAAGCACTCAATCATAGTCAATTGACTAAGGCTGCGGGGACAGGCTCAAGCTACTTTTTTTTTTTAATAAGGACTCAAATAAAAAAAATTAAATAAAAATGTTTCTCCCACCAGATCTAGCTGCCTAGGAAAAGAGATGGAGTTAAATCTTTCATACTATGAAGATAATTTTCAATAATTAATTCACAATTAATGGAAGCAGCATTTGTTACCTTAGCTAAAATAATTTTTAAAAAATGCTACTATTTAAGGCAATATATATTCTTTTAGGCATAACATGAAATCATATAAAAATATTGGGCAGATATTGGTGCACCTTACACCTCCGTCAAAACAGTAGAAGGGGCATACACTATATTGTTCCCCCATTAAGTTTATGAAAACCTGTAACATTTGGTCTCTGAGGGGTCAGGATCTCTATTTCTAGAGTTGTCAATAAAAAGTTAAGTTATTGAAAAATTGTCCTAAGAATGTCGTAACTTAGAAAACATCACGAAAATTTAATCACATATTTATAAAGTTCTTAGATCTTAGTATCTAGCTAGCTTCATCCCATTTGAAAACATTTTTGTTAAGAAAGAATTGTGCCAAATGTGCATAAGTCACTTCTTCCCAAATAATGACCAGTCCCCAGCAAAGTAGCCAGACTACATTGCTATCTTCCCATCTACAGAAAAGAATAACATTTTCCAGGAATTTGAAACCGGGGAAGCCTAACCTTAAGATCTTCTAGCAGTTGGAATTTTGTATAAATGTAGAGGAAGCCTTTTCCCTTTACCCGCAGGAACCTTCCCTGTGGCTAGAACCATGGCATCTTCTATGTTGCTGAAAACTGTTAGAAACTTTTCCGCTTTCTCATTCACAGGAAAAGGAGTTGCATTCTAAGTTCATTATAAATATATACCACTGACTACACTGTCAAAAAAAAATCAACAGCACGAGGAAAGTCCAACATTAAAAAAAAATACTTAAAATAATAGTTGTTTAGAAAGATCTCATCAGGTCCCAGTGCTCCGAAACCTTCTCCTGGGTTGTGAACAATCAAAGATTTATTTGAGCTCTCTGCTCACTGGGAAATGAAGACCCAGCAGCTCATTATCATATCTATTAAAAAGCAGAAACTGGGGTATATCTAAGAAAAGATGTATTACTTTTCAAACCGCACTGCAAACTGGAGGCCAGGAGGGACTTGAACTATATAAAAATACTCTCATCCGTAGGAGAGGGGTGGAAAGGGGGTGGGGTAGAGTTTCACTGTCCCATGCAGCAAGAGTACCTCTCCATCCTGCAATGGTCACCACCAGCACATTCCACTATGTTTCTTCCATTTTCTTTGACTCAAGATGCCTTAAGTCAGACTCTTGGTTTGACCTAGGGACATGATGTCAGTACTATTAGACCTTGGGGGACAAGTCAGGGGGAGATGAGAGAGGTTTGATGAACAATGACCAGTTAAATTCTAGTTAACCCCAATATTAAACCTTCACCTTTGCTAAGTGGATTAATTTGTCAGCAGGCGGTATAGTCATAAAGTCTACGAGGGCCAACCTTGTGCCATGTTATTACAAGACGGAAATCATGACTCTGGCATGGACTGTCCTTTAGAGTGGATCCATAAGCAATCTCTGCAGAGGTAGGACAAAGTTGACCTTGAACTATAAAGTTGGGAGGGTCATTAATTACAGATATTCTCTTTATAGCCCCCCAAATACGCCAAGTAAGCAAATTCTTTCTCAATTAAAGAGCTTTCCAAACTCAGGCTTTAATGAAATGTTAATTAAATTCAATGGAAAAGTCATGTTCAAAAAAAAAAAAAAGTACTTAAAGGTATCTTTTCTGACTCCCTTGACTGGTCCAAGCATATTGACTCTCGTAGCTCAATATTTTTAGTGCTTTCTTTTGTGCACAGATTAACACCATCTAGGCAACCATACTGCTTTCTTTAGGGATCCCTACGACCCTGTGRCATACAGTGCCTGCCTTCTTATCAAATCATGAAAGGCTGTTTCCAATGTCTAAAAGTCAGGGGTGAGCATGCCTCTAGGATACTATGGTAAATTTTAGTGACAAAAATATTGCCTTATAGGACTAAGCCAGCTAGAAAGTCTGAATTCGCCGATCTGGATGAAATCAAACCTCAGTGCTGGTCACGTTTGTTTCTCTATGGTGAAAGTGAAAATCTTTCTAACTCAGCCCAGTTGGAATGAACAGAGATGCTGTTATCCCTGGAAATATGGTAATAAGCCTGAAAAATATTGTGTTTTAGAATTGGCTGAAGGGCAAGTAGCAATCTTCCTCATTGTCTGTGTTTTGGGTGAGCCAGCACTCACATGCCGAAGGAGACACAAGGCTGCCAGTGTTCTCTACAGGCTTGAAGCTACAAAAGAAATCCTGTGGCATTCCCTGCTTCTATTAACTCTAACAAAACGGACCAGATATTTCAAGGGAATCTAGATGGTATTTAGGAATCCTTCTCTCTCTCTCTCTCTCTCTCTCTCTCTCTCTCTCTCTCTCTCTCTCTCTCCTTTTTTGTAATAATACTACTGAGAATATATGTGTATACACACACACACATAGTACATTTTTCCACTTTTACCAACAAGAAGACAATTCTCAGGAGACAGTAAAAATAATCAGACTATGGAAGTTAATTATACTATACTTCCTTTCCCCCTCTTTTCTCTCCCTCCCTCCCTCCCCTTCCCCTCCCCTCCCATGTGCATGTGCTCTGTGAGCAGGAAGGGGGGAGAGGGAGAAAGTGTTTCCTAAGTCCACACCAATTAATACTCTTTTACATTATCAGAGCCAGATCTGGTCACCTGTTGACAATAGAAATAAAAACGAAACAAAGCCAAATGCTGGGATCAGGACAAAATAATGGAAAATAATGGATGTTGACAATAAATTATCAAAACAATAATCATGTTTAGCCAATCCCTTTGTGGGAAACCGTCATTATGATGCCAGTGCCAGCTGTCTGAAACTTTAATTTAAGTGCTTGCTTCAGGCGAGCCATTTGGAATGCTAGTTTAGAATGTTTTATAGCCCCAGCAATATGTTTTACTAACCTCAAATACTGTGGTGATGCTTACAATGGAAACTATAATTTGTATATGGGGGCTCCTGGGTGAGTTTTGCTTTCTATGAAAGGGGTCTTCCTGCACAGTAAAAGGATTTCTGGGGTACCTGGGTTAATCTATTCTGCATGGCCTTTGGCACCGGCTATACCTGCCCACAGATGAGACTTAAGGATGTTACCTTTAGGTACATCACTTCAAGCTGCTTTCACAGAGACAGAAACTCTTCATTAGAAACTAAAGATGTCATGGTTGTCCTTTACAAGCAACCACTCTCCTAACCCAAGATAATCTGGAATTAGATTCTGTCACATTATCAAGAATATGTATCTATATTTCCCTGACAGTAGGTTAGCATTGAATTTATATATTGAGATAATGATTAATGTTTTCTTTAACTACTTCCCCTGTTGATAATGGTAAAATATTCTGACAGAAGCAACTTGAGGGATGAATACTTTACTCCTGAACATAGTTCAAGGTGGAGCCCATCATGATGGGAATGGAAGTCAAGTTATAAGGAGCTTGAAGATGCTGTTTAGATCGAATCTATTGTTATGAACACACAACAGTGAATGCCTGATGCTACTCAGCTCCCACTCTGCAGGCCAGGATCCCAAGCAGGCAATGGCGAAGTCCACAGTAGGCAGGGATTCTCACAGGAATTCTCACATCAACTAATGCTCTCAAGATAATCCCACATAGGCAGTCCCAGAGGTCCATCCTGTAGGTGATTCAAGATGCTGTCCAGTTGACAATTAGCACTTTCACAAGGCCCTAGCATATAATCCTTGTCTAAAAATTYTTTTGAAATTGTCCTTTTCATATATCTATGATGTGGGCTATGAACTTTGGACAGATGATACCAACCTAAGATTAATTATGATGTTTGATTAATACTAGAATATTGTTAAGATAATATAAATGTGAACATATCTRTGAGAGTAACATTACTTGTGTTGTCTATTTAGAATTTACAAATCATCTTTCATTCATTATCCCATGAGAATAAGGATATCCCTGACATGGTTAATATAATTGAGGAGCCAGAAGCTCAGAGAGGTTCTGTGATGAACTAGGTTGCATGTTTTCTGAGATCAGCATGCAAAGGTATACAGCACAGTTTACAGTACTTTACATTTCCTTTGAAAATAGCAATTGAAACATCAAAACTATATAAAGTATTAATCAGTTCTATATCCAGGGGCTAAGAAAAAATTCCAACTGGAGATTCTTAATATCTAATTGTATGACAACTACTCCATGAATCACCTTTGTATCTTTTCCAGATTAGTTAACCCCAGTTTTAGAAATGTCAGCTGTTGATTCACAATAAGAAGCCTCCTGGTTGGAGCAATGGGAAAACATGTATCATCTGTGGTCATGAAGTAGATGTTTCCTTGGCACCAGTCTCTTTTGGTGGATTGACTCAAACTATATTAATTATCTCGGGAATATCTTATGATGGAAGAATATNGATTAAAAGCATGCGCCACAACTGTCCAGCCTTAAAAAAGAGCTAGTTTTAGGCAGATACACTCTGTATGTCCCTCTACTRTCATGTCTGGGCTAAGAAGGATCTAGAGTTAGTTAGAGTCTATTCCTACTGCAGGGAGGTGGAGGTAGGACACCTTCACAAACTGTGTCCTGCTTTTTCCCTCAATTTCTTTCAAATTAATCCTGCTGCTAMAGTGGCATTGAGTGTCTTGTTCTGCTACCCTTTAGTTTCTTTATTAAGATTTATTTGTTCATTTTTTATGTATATGAGTACTATATCTTCATATACACCTGCATGCCAGAAAAGGCCATCAGATTATATTACTGAAGGTTGAAAACCACTGTGTGGTAGCTGGGAATTGAACTGAGGACGACTGGAAGGGCAGTCAGTGCTCTGAAGTGCTGAGCCAGCTCTCCAATTACCTAATTTTGGTTTTTAACTTGGGGTTTTCTGGTGTTTTGTTGTAGTGAACTTTGACCAGTGGAGTATCACTCTGGCTTATGAGAAAAATGGAGTACGTAGGTGAGCATCAGTGATATAAGATGGGCTTGAACCTACAGTTTGTTTAGAAGGATTAACTAATTTCAATAATTACAATGAGCAAAGGTAAATGTTTCCAAATCCATAGGTCACKTAAGCTTCGTACAGCCTTTCAGCAGATACTTGGAAAGCTGAGGCTTAATGTTCTGTGATACTTGAAGAGTTCTGACCAGTGTTTCTTTGTGGTTAGGACTTAACAACTATCTCTGCACAATCTCGTCCACTTAAGACATGTTTCTAAAAGAAAAATGCAGAAAGCTAAATGAGAGCTTTTACCATATCAGAGTCAACAGAGTAAAAATTTCTGRGTGCTCAGGAATAAAATAGCTTTGTATATAAATTTACCATACTTAATTTCTATTCCCCAAATGATTAGGCATTTAATTTTTTTCTAAATCTGAAGAGTCTGTATCAACCACCTTGACCCAATTGATATTTATAGACCATCTTACCCAATAACTGCAAAATGTATTCTTTTCAAGTACAAGCAATAGGTTCACAACGATAGACCAAATGTTAGGGTATATATAAATTCTCAACAAAGTTCAAGGGATTCAAATTCTACAGAATGTACTCTTTGCCTACAATGGAAATGCATTAATAATAAATCCCGAAAAATCAAAATATTTGAAATTTTTCTTCTAAATAATGCACTTAAGAAATTATTAAAATATTAAGGATTAAAATTTTATGGAGAATATTAAAAATATTTCTATGGAATGATAGCAACAGAGTCTGATGAGCTTCACATGGAAGAGTCTTTAATGCCATCCACCAAAATAATAAGACTGATTAAAGCATACCTAGGGCTTATATAGTGGTTTGYGTATTTTTTCATCTTACCTTACCCACTGGCTTAGTATTCCTGTCATTATGTAATTGCCCTAGCAGAAAATGAAGATTTTTTTAGAGACAGTTGTGTCTCTCATTCAGATTATTGACTATTGAAACAATGGACCCCAAAGAAATGGGAATTTACCCAGGAATCTCCTGCTGGGAAGAAGAAAAAGGAGGGGTCAGAGGGCAACTTGCCTTCCTAGAAGATTTCACACAATCCTCACAACTAGTGACTAGCTACCATTGAATCTCTATAACCAGAAACTAAGTAAGAATAGTGCTTGTCATAGACAACATACACAATATATATGCAYTAAGMATTTTGAGACTGAGAGATTATCCTGGGTTAGCTTTGTAGRAAGCAGGCTCTAGGATAKTCTCTCACACAGAGAAGACCATGAAGATCGAGAAGYGGGGATTTGAAGATGCTAGCCTTGAAGASTGGGATGATATAGTCACAAACAAGTTAATGCKYTATCTRGTCATACATCCGGCACAACCCTGAGTTCACAGGTAATGTCAAACGTCACAGTGGCTAGTCACATGACCTATATTTTAAAAGGTAGCAGGGCAGTGGTGGTGCATGCCTTTAATCCCAGCACTTGGGAGGCAGAGGCAGGTGAATTTCTGAGTTTGAGGCCAGCCTGGTCTACAGAGTGAGTTCCAGGACAGCCAGGGCTATATAGAGCAACCATATCTCAACACCCACCCCCAAAAGGTA
>BDUI01002193.1:104643-116508 GCA_002335545.1 Apodemus speciosus | reverse complement strand
TGAGGTCCCCCACAATTATTGTGTTAGATGCAATGTGTGCTTTGGGCTTTAGTAAAGTTTCTTTTGCAAATGAGGGTGCCCTTGCATTTGGAGCATAGATGTTCAGAATTGTGAGTTCTTCTTGGTGGACTGGAAGCAATTTTTTGAGTGATGCTTCTATAAAGCATTCTGGAACACATGGAGAAGTCTCTATTCAACCTCTTTCTGTAGCGTACACACCAACGCAAACACTTTCCTAGTATGCTCTACATGGCACCAAGGGAACACTCCTTATAAGCCACTGTTAGTAAATAGAGTGTGCACTTTTGTCTAGACAGTTCTTAACCTGATGCCTCCTTTTGCAGAACTCCTGAGTTTGATGCAGAGAGGTTGGGGAAAGGATGAGATCCCATTAAGTCAGAGTATCTGCCTTCCCACAAGGGTCCTGACTTTTGATTTCTGGGTTACTCACTGTAGACAGGAATCAAAGTAGGACTCAGGWTTTCACAAGAAGACTCAGGTTTTCTTTAGCAGCCAGATGCTGCCAGCTTCAGTCTCCTCCTTCCTTCTTGCAGTGTGTTTTTGATTCAGTAATATTTTACTCTCATACAGCTATCCAATTCTTTTAGGGAAAAAAAGAAAGTCTCTTATCTAACYGTTGAAGAAAGGGAGGTCACAGTGGCTCTGCCTGCATGTTTCTGGCTATGGGTGACCCACTTGTGTGTCAGCTTCGAGCAGTTCCATGCTGCCCACATCACTGTGGGAGTAATAGTCACAGTCTTGTCTGTGCTCATAATTTACATAATTTTAGCCAGAGACAGAGTCACTTGTTGCAGTGAAACATGTTAATGTCAGCCTGGGACCTCAATGGCAGCCCTGGGTTTCTGTGACAGACTCTAGTCTTCCTGCACAGAAGCCACGCACAGCAGGACATGTTTATTAGTGTAGATTATGAGCAAGCAGATAACAGGGTGACAATGGTCAAGGCACCAGGGCTATGTTTTGATTTCGGCATGCTTGTTTTCAAAGCTGAGAGAGGCTGGGGAGGGAGGGAGAGAGTGCTGAAATTCTGCAGTGCATTGCTATTGCTAGGACACAGGTGGACCACATGTGACAGAGTAGGACTTTTCTCCATGAGGGAGAAAAATGACATGAGGGTAAACGAATGATTTTTTGGTTGTTGGGAATACAGACTAAAGAAAAACACTCCAGTAGAAGCCCGCTGGAGTCCTTTGTTAGCTCCTACAGAGGAGGCTACATCTTACCAAAGCCACACCTCACATGCAGGACACCTATACCGTGTCCTGACCATGGTAATAGAGGACAGAGGGGAGGACCCTTGCTGTTCTCAGGGCTTGAGTACTTCCACCAGCATCATGCCTGTTTGGAGATTTGTCACGGGGCGAGCTTGCCATTTATCCCCAAAGCTGAGAGTCATCTGAGAGAACATGATGAACAACAAGCCTATGAGCATAAGTTGGGACTACCTCAGGCAAGCCATAATTATCTTGCAAGTTGCCAGGATAAATCCAGATGCTTTAAGACAGACTGTGCCATATGCCTTGCCATTTCGTCTGCACAGCAATAAAACCCTGGTGTTACCCTTACTACAGGGACTGAATACTTAGTCATATTTAACAGCAAAATTAGTATTGCTTTGTAAGGAACAATTACATAACCTGAGTCTCCTCATGCTGAGTGTGTGCTTTCATTTTTACATTACSCATGGATATTGTGCTCATAGTTTTTTGTTCTATGATGAGAAATGGAGCTTGATTTGTGTGTGACCTTCATTACCCAGGGCCCGTTGTCAATCAGAGCTAGCAACTCTTACTCATGGGCGACTGACTGCATGCCAGGCCCTGTGGGGGTTGCAGGTTTGAGGGGGCCTGTTTTGTCTCTACGTGTTCAAAAGCTCAGACCCTGAGTGGGCATAACTGGTGTGATCTTTATTCCTACCTAAGGTGTTTATCTATATTCTAGAGCCTTCTTGTGTTTCCTTTCATGAAATCTGATAAAGACATGTCACCTGTCTGTCTGGCCCCTGTCCAGCTGCTCTCTCTGAGCCCAATCTGTCCATTGTTCGTTCTTGTACATCTCCCACACAGCTGTGGTTTAATCGACTTCTGTAGTGGCCCCTTAGCTTTTCGGGGAGCTGACAGACAGTGAATCTGGTGTCACAACCTCTGAGCTGCACTCTGTGGCTCAGGAGACATGATATTAGTAYAAGGGCTGTGAAAACATCACAAGGGTTTAAAGTGACATTTGAGCGTTACTGGACATGTGGTCTGTCTATTCCTAAGACAGTGCAGGTCTTGTGCAACCCTTCAGATGTGTTTTGCTGTATAACCCCAATGGCTGACACTACAGATGTGCCCCTCCCGGCCTAGTTATAAATGTGCCTCAGCTCACTTAATTACCAGGACACCCTATCCTGTGCCGTGGGAGGTTCTAACTGTGCCCTCAGAGCCCTTTCCCTGCAGTGTTGAGGCCAAGAGTGGAAAGCATCCTGCTGACCAGGCCTATCATGGGCCCCAGGACAGTGTGTGCAATCCTCACTGACTGGTGCTCTCCAGGGGCACCCAGGACGGTACCCAATGGGGTAGCTCAGGGTTTCTCATATTTCCATTAAGCACTCAAAGCTGACACGCAAGTAACTGCTGGTATAATAATTATCTATGCTGGGAACATTTTATGTGTTCTTTTAAGATAGCTTATTCCATTTTTCCCAACAGGTAGACTTGTGAGAGTCCCAGATCAGTGGCCTTTGGATGTAACTCAATGTAGAATATCCCCCAAATTCTCACTCTGCCCCCATGGCCAGTGGCACATCACCCGTAATGTCCTCACAGATCCTTACCTGTCCTGCGAGCCACTGCATGGCTCCTTCTCACAAGTTCTAACAAGCATTCAGGTGGAAGAGCTACAGCATGTCCTGAAAAGCAATCCAACTCTCTCTCTTTTCAGGTCTTTACACCGAGAGCAGGACAGCTGTATGTGGATCCTATGCATCTACAATTGTACCAGTATTTAGAAACTGGAAATTGGCTGAAGCAATGGGTAGATTTATATTCACCTCCTATGAACACTGGGAGAGAACTTGACTGTCCACTGTACCCCTAAGAATCACATGTACCTATGTGATTCTTTTCAGTGTTGCAGAAAAATTTCCAAGAAGGCTAAAGATAGGCCCTACCTTATCCTGTAGGCAGCTTATACGCCCAAGATGAAACCAAGACTGGGTAGTGACATGCATCGCTTTCCAGAAGTCTTCTGGGTCCCAGGGCCCAGCTCTGGCCACAGAGCTGTCACATGTGACCTGTTTGCTGTCTGTTGCAGGGTACCGGAAAGCCCAGCCCTCCTCAGAAGCCTCTGCCTGCTGATCCGTTGAACCGGACTTCTCGGCTCACTAGTGCCTTGGTGAGGACTCCAGGGCAGCAAGAATCTGGGCACYGCCCAGCCCCCATCAGGTGAGTATCATCTAATTGTACAGGGGAGCTGGACTGACCACACTGGCTATCAGGTGTTGAGCCGTGCTTCCTACCTGCCCTGACATGAGAATAATGGGAGATGAGTGTAGAAATAACCCGTCACTGCAAACTACAGCTGTGCAATGGCTCACTTACCAAGATCATAGCAGGATGAAGATGACCCAGGAAAGCTAAGCAGCTGACAAGGGCCCAGCCTGGTCTCCAACAGGCACTAAACAAAAATACTGTGTCTGTTTGAAGGTTGGACCTCCACCAACCTCACCAAGACCTTCTCTGCTTAGTCCAAGGCCTGAGACACTAGTTCAGGGTGGGAGATTATGGAGAAATGAGGGCTAAGCAGCTGCTTCGTAGCTGGAGCCCTAAGGGCTTCTCTACAGCTGAGGGACCCATGCAGGCCATCTCCGGCTGTGATCATCTCTACCCTCTCCCACAGCGGAAGAGGCAGATGCAGTCCAAACTCTACATGGCGAGAGGTTACCCACAGCTGTAACTGAAGCTGGCTCGTGCCTTTGCAACTTAGCTAAAGTTGAATATTAAAGCACGTCAAGTTGCATTTTAAAAGCGTGATAAAGACTCAAAGCATGGCTCCGAGGCACTTGCTGCTGAGGTTGCTCGCACCAGGTATCTCTGTAGTGGAAACCATGGCATGCTGGGTGCTCTCCCATCTTCCACGTTTGCAGGTGAAGCCGGGCRTGTTGACAACATGGAAATCAGTAAAGGCTGCAGCTCAACCTCTTTCTTAGTGAAATTATTCCCTTGCAGGCTTGTTGTTATTTTGATTTTCTCAGTTCTTAGAGTAGAACATGCTGGATGAGTGCTGCATACCCTGAGCCTTGGTCTCCCTTGTAACCCAAGCTGGCCTGAACCTCCTGATCTTTCACTCTCCTTTGCACTGGGATTATAGGTGTGAGTCACCATGCCCGGGTAGCAGATTGTTTAACCCACAGCCTACTCGTCCAACTCACATGCCCTTTAGCAGGCTGTGAGCTCTGAGCACCAGAGAGTCAAAGATACCGACTGTTGGCCAGGCGGCATGCTGAGTAATTCCTGTCTCTGCAGGGGACGGCACACGTCAGTGATTCATTACAGCTCTYGGGAAGAATGTTGGCCTAGGAAAGAAATGACTACCTCATAAATCTCAGAGATAATGTTGGTCAAAGGGTTAGGAGAACAGTCTAGTTCACCACTGTAGAAACGCAGGAAAACATTTTGAATAGCATTTCAGTTACCTTTGATATTCTACTAGATTAAAACACCACATGGACATGATGCGGCGGGCAGGGGAACACTTCTTTTCATAATCCCCCCTAGTGGCACCCTGTTCTAACGTCTACTGATGGCAACCTGGCTTCGCATCTCTTGAGCTGTGCAATGTGATCCTGTAGCCACTAGGCATGTTGGAGCTGATTAAAAATAAGATAGAAATATACAAAAGTGTGAATAAACACGGGCCAGGTTTTGAACACTTAACTCAGCCCCTGCCRATGCCCTCAGTGCTTTATGCAGATTGCATACTGAGATGCTGAAAAGAGCCGAATGAAATTTAGTGATGAAACTGAGCTCACCTATATCATGTGGCTGTGAGAAATATAGAATCYGGGACTGGAGAGATGGCTCAGTGCTTAGGAGCGCTTGCAGTTCTTCTAGAGGGACCAGGGTTCAGTGTCTAGCACTGACCTTTGGTCACTCACAAACTATCTGTAGCTCTGACTCCAGAGGGATCTGAAACGCCCACTTCTGGCCTCCWCTGGCACCTGCACTCATATGCAGAGACATCCAGATAAATAAATCTAAAAAACTTAGAATTACCAGAACTATTCATATCCATTTTTTTCTGTCGAATGGTGCTATTCTAAAAATCAACTCATGGATAGGAGGCATAGATCCAGGGGTGAGCAGTAGACTGTGGTAGGCCACTGGGAGTTCTGCGGTGAGGTCCTTCTTATGATCACCATCACCATACCCCTACACACACACCCCAGAAGCTAACCTGACCTCCAATCTCAGGTGGGGATCTGTGGGCTCTAACCTGGGAGATGCACCAGTATGCAGGAGCAGCCTTTTCTGAGGTCAGACCTTGGAACTTGTCTACAGAACAGCTTCTGAAGTCTAACTGCAGTTTTGTTTTCCCCTCTCTGGCTTGCTCTCCATTCAGACCRGCCCCTAAGCATCAAGTACCCAGACCCTCCCACAATGTCTACATCAAGTGAGAAGCCAGCCCAGACCGGTCCTCAACAGTGAAGACAGAAGTTTGCACTATCTTCGACTCCATCGGAGTTGTTGTTGTACCAACTTTCAGAATTTCTAAAGTGTTTAAAACACCATTATTTCCAGACCTTGGAGCTACTGCCATCGGTGCTGTGCTGTGGTGCTTTGTGTACTTGCTCAGGAACTTGTAAGTTATTAATTTATGCAGAGTGTCTATTACTGCGCAGGGCGCCGTAGCAGGCATTTGTACCATCACGGGGCTTTTCTGCAGAAGGAAGGCTCCTCGTGCTTTTGTTTTTTCTGGAGGACTTGAAATATCCTGCTTGATGGGACCCAAGATGAGATGTTTACTTTCTATTTGAGGCCTTATTGGAAAACAGCTCCCCACCTTCTGAAGGCTGTGTTATGGTACCAGACTCACAGCTCRGGACACCCCAGGTAGAACCTGGAATGGGTTTTCATTGTTTGTTTTTATATTATCTTATTTTTTGGAATCCCTATCTTGGGTTGCATCCAGGGCCTTCAGGAAGGTTAGGCATGCTAACAGCCTTCAGGCTCTGCACCCTGAGGCTCTCAGACAACAGGTAGGATCTGGTTTCTAGACAGCAACTTTAGAAAGAAACTGGGGTACTGAAAATTAGGTTTGGGGTGTGGCCATACCAGAATAGAGACTGGAACCCTTGTCTGGGCAGACATTTGACCTTGAGCTGAACATCCACGAGCACCTCTGGGGAGCAAGGAAGCCTGAGGTGCTGCACAGGCTTTGCTTTAAGAGCTGGCAGGGGCTTCTCTCTGGCTGCCCTTTGCAGAGTGCTGGCTGGTATGGGCGTGTTGTTTACATTGGGAACAGTGGTGTTTCTACAAGAAAGCCACTGCCTGGGCACTGCAGACCTCTGTCTCCTGCCCATTTAGAGCTAAGCAAATTACCACATTGTCTTCTTGACTGTAATACAATGACCCTGTGTTCTGACAGATAGAGGAGGCTTTCTATGGGACCATAACCATTTTCAGATGTGAACTGGTAACCAGATCTAGTCGATCAACTCTGGAGATAGAAATCTCCTTTTTACTGCAAGGCTCAACTTATTAAAAATTAGGCAGAATCCATATGCTTGCAAAAGCTATAACCACATGGAATGCTATTCTCATGGTACAGCCTAAGTCTGGTATCCTTATTAGTAGCCACTGGACAAAGAACCCAAAGTTACCCGTGTATTCTCTTCAAGGYATCCTAATTTCTTCAGCATAGAGACTCAGTCTTTCTCAAACTCTGAACATACCTGTTAATGCATAAGACAGCAAGGCAATCAGTTTCCTAATACTGAGTTTGCTCATGAAAGGCAAACTCAGCCAGGGAACTCTTTAACCTTTACTCTTTCAATGTCTGACTGGAAGGCTACCTTCAGATGCAGATCCTGAAGATGTCTCAACCCAATGGCATGAAAGATATATATTTAAAGAAATTATGTAAGGCAAAAYGCCAGAGGCCTTGCCTGCCTCCAGATGGGGTGTAGGATGACTAAGCTTTCATATTAGAAGGTAATTGACAGCAGTTCTGTACCTCATCTGACTGCTTTAAGGTCAAGGCTTCTTTRGAAGGGTAACATTAATGGCTGGCCTGTGCCTTGAAGAAGAAGGGAAAATACAGACATGGAATTTGGTTTGCTTTCTAGAATCCAAAACTGTATTCAGGGTTGGAAAGCATGGTCTTCATGACTGGGTAAATAAATCCAAGTCACAGATGCATAAAAGAACAATTCCTATAACATGCCTCTTTTTGTGGCACAGAGATGATATTGCTGCCACTGAGATGCATACAAAATTTTTGTAACTGATATGACATTGGGCCAAACATACGCAACTGTAAAGGCTGACAGAGTTGTGTAAGCGTTGTCTTGAGAGACACACAAAGCCTTAGCTGGAGCGTGTGAGCCCCTCCTCTGGGTGGGAGTGAGAGGGAAGCTAGGTACACAGAGATGACAGAAGAACTTTGGTTTTKTAGGACCAGAGAGAGAGTTTGGTTTAAAGGGTGTTGGAGCTGTGATCTTCTGCCATTTTCCCCAGTGGCCACTGAGGATGCYGACAGTGCCTTRCCCGCTGTACAGTGCTGGCTGCTTGCTTTTACAGGGCCATGCACTCATTTCTGAATAAGARCATATTTAATCCTGATATTCCCTTACAGGACAGACAGTGTTACTAAAGGAATTCCTCTAAGATACAGTAGTTGTCAATTAAAGCATATTTAGCCGTAACTTCGGTTTTAACAAAATTGGGAACAACCAATAGCCAGCATTGGGGGTGGTTGATAGAGGCTAGTTTTCCTCTCCCTTTCTCCATCCTTCAAAAGATAGACACCAAAATTAATACAGTTCAATTGCAGTCTATCTTATGCTTATACACRCTAAAGGTGTGACTAGAGACTCAACCGAGCCTTGGGAGGCCACCCCTGAGAAGGTCCAGTAGGTCGAGAGCCCAGGTCTAGGCGTGCCTGGATGCTCTCCTTTCCTTCCTGCACTGAGGAAGAGTTGTAGGTTATGTGACCCCACTTCACAGGCAGGTGGAAGCGAACCTCSCAGGCCTTCCACTTAAAAGCTGGTCTCCTACAATAGTCCTGAGTCTGTTTTCCCAGCACATGGAGAGCAACAATGCAGTTTTCCATTTCAAAATATGCATGCCGAGTCTGTGCTCTGTGTGAGTGTTTCCAGGTTATACATATGGGATGACATCACAGAAACCACACAAGCAACAAATTAAATTCTACGGGAAGAAATACTCCTGACTGGTCTCTGAGGAGACATTTTTATGCCTTCTTAACTTTATTAGGAATTCTCAGGCTGAAGCTATGGGTCATTGTTCTCCAACAAATCAATCCACGCCATCAATGCACTCTCTAAGAACTGCCAAACCCTGATCTCTGTGAATGTTCTTAGGAGCCTGGGATCCCCATGGTGCTACAAAGAGGCTGGAGCTGGGCCAACAAGAAGGCCTCCTGCCTCTCAGCAGATGTTTACTGAGCACTCTGAGCCAGAGACACCCCAACAGCCCRACAACCCAGAGGACAATGRCTGGGCAGTAGGGCGCCTAGCCACTTGCAGCTCTTTCCTCTGAAGCCCACTTCATGTTTTAATTCCCTTATACCAGGCCCARCCCGGGGACTCTGTCTACAGATCCTCCCCCACAGTTTTCAGATGRCCTAAGCCATACACAAATGACCCAGACTAAGAAACACCAATATTCTCAGAACCCCCAAGAACTGGTTTTTGAGCACTATGACAAGTGGAAGAGGATACTACACAGAGGCCATTTTTTTCTCTTCCTTCTAATCATTCTGGAAGCTAGCCTTCTCCACTCCTAGTTCCTTCACACAACTCTACCAAGGACAAAGGAAAACACAGGTACCGATTTGCCTTCCTCTCTTACCAATCACAAGTGCCTTACTCTGGCCGGACCCCATGCCAAAACCTCTCTCATCCAAGAGAGCCAAATCTCTACCTTTGTTACTACTTCAAATCAATGTGGTAATTGCTACCCTTCAAGGTTCACTTAAACAGTACAGTCCACCCTTCGCCTGGATCACAGCACAGAGCAACCTCTAGCACACACCCGCCTTGAATCTATCCTGCAGCATATCGACCACAGGGACCTCCCTCCCACTGCCTTGCTCTAATTACAAGGTGAAGTTGGTCATAGAAAATCAAGTGAGCACTGATTATAAAATGCTTTTGATGCAACCTGAATTTCCCAATGTCACCTATTGCTTTGAAACTCTGATGAGTTAAGTGATGCTCTGGGATCTATGAGCCCCATGCTCAGATCCAACTGGGCAGTGGGGACCCCTTGCAGGAGACATGTGCACACATATGGATGTACCATTTCCATGCCTTCTGTGGAGAACATACATACAAACATATATACATACTTTCATTCACAAACACATACACACACATACATATGTGCACACTTACATTAGGAGTAGTAATAGTTTATTATCAAACCACTGCAAGCTTTTCTCATATAAGAGAAACTAGGGGGAAAATGTTGAGTGTGGAATTGTTAGGATGCTCAGTAATGGACAGAGATCGACAGGAGGCCTAACACTCAGGAGTCAACCTGAGAAACGATTTGGCCCCTGCAAGTTGAAAGCCCCACTACCTGCCTACCTTTCTATACCATCAAAGAGCATGTTCTGTGATATCTGAAGTTCTCCAAGAAAGTAACATTTCAGCTCTTAATTTAGCACATTGAAATTGAGATAGAGTCCGTATCATGTGACTTTCCTTATAAACAAATCAGATGGCAGGTTATATTTACTGGCCTGTGTGGTACTTAATAAGGCAATGATCAGAAAGCACACAAATCTCATGAGACTAGAAACAAAATGAGCAGTCCTCCCTTCAGGGCAACTTGGTGGTGGTTGGGATAACAAGTCATCTGAATATTTGTAGCAACAAGCAACGCAACCCGAACTGGTCACAGACTGCTTAGCTCCGTTCTGATTAATGTTACATCTCAGTTAACCGGCACAGCCATTCAGCAGAGCTTCGTCCATTGATAGCACTATGGTTAGCTCATGTTTTCATGTTTGTATGTTACATGCTGTTATTTTTGTATGCATTTCTCATATGGGGGACCTACAGGTAAATACAGCCTCTGAGTTCAGTAGAAAATGTCATTGTTAAAGAGTATTATATCCAATAAACAGTAAACATATAAACTTTGGGTGTGTTATAGAGAATGTTATTGATACAAAACTAAGAGGAAAGTCTTGTGCAGAAAAATATACCTGTGTGCTCATTCACTTATAAGAGTAAGGGCATCTCGGAGCATTGCACAGGCAACTGAAGATAAGTGTTGAGAGGCCAAGGTATGCATGCTGTCGATCCTGGGAACGGAGTGGGAAGAAAGCCAGTCAATACACAGCACTGGTGAGACAGTGGAGGAACTTGATACCATTTTTGAACAATGTGAATTCATAACTATTAGAATAATTGTAAAGCTCATATCATTTATAGAAAAGTTCAAACACTATCAGATTGGCAGCAAAGAAAATCTAAATGCAATACTTACACGCTTTTAAAATAGCATCCAATTTCATTAAACTGCAGAAAATATATATATATTTAAAATTATAGCAAAAAAAGAGAAATCTTTGTCCTTACCACTTAAACCAAAGCAAGTAGGTTTTGTGATGTCACTGGGTGACTGACAAATCGAATTGACACACAGCAAACAGGTAATCCAAATGCACAGAATCTGACCTCTGCCCTACTGCCTCTCAGGATCAAAGAATAATAATTTTTTTTAAAAAAAATGTGTGCCCTAGAAATATAGTGATTCTTCAGCCACCTAGAGAACAGCAAATGTAGCTCTGGAAATGATATATACTATGGGCTGTTTATCAAACTCCTGGAATTAGAAGTATTTACCTGTTGTCCTTGTTAAAATCCATCCCTCTGCCCTGTCTCTGATAGCCAGTTCAGAGGGTCTGAAGGGATCCCACAAAGGTCGTTAGCACAGACCCTACTGCATCTGTGAATTCAAAGGTTCAGTTAAAGAAGCCCTTATGRTACTAGAACAAAAGTATTCCCTGGGGGTTAGGAGGGGAGAATTCAGAGGCTAAAATACACAAATTACTAAATGAAAGGGTGACAATGCGTGATCTCAATGTCTATAAAAGGAAAACAAAATACCTTGCATAAAAAAATAAATTTGTAAAAATAAAGCATGCAATGTAATGAGTTTGAAAAACAGAACCATGAGTTACTGGGGGCTGAGGGAGAGTAAACAGGCTATAAGTTGCCTTCAAATCATTAGACAAAAGGAACAGGAAATACAYGTAGCCTTTGAGCAGACCCAGGACAGTGGACAATGTTACCAAGCTTTATCCTAACGAGAAGGGTCTGGAGCATTCTTACATGCAGGGGCTGGTGGGTACCATCTGCACCAGACCCGGAGAGGATGGTACAGTGAATGTCGATACTGATCATGAACAGAGCACGAGAGGATGAGCCTTTTTAAGAAAGGTAAAATGCCAGAGCAGCATCCGCAGACAGGCTTAGATACAGCCACAGTTCAAGTCCCCAGGCGGTGCTTTGTGAAGCCTGCCGGGCAGAGCTGAAGACTGGCCACATCTGAGTCAGTCCGTGACTGTTTTCTCTGTGGCTTCCCCAGTGTTGAACCTTGGTTA
>BDUI01002193.1:44809-55140 GCA_002335545.1 Apodemus speciosus | reverse complement strand
CAACTGACAGGCTTTCCGTTGCACATTACGTTTCATATCTGGTTTACAAAGTATTGGGCCTCACGCCTGGGACAAATGGCTGAGCTGCCTATTGGTCCAGCCAGGCTCTCACAGCATCATCAGGACCTGGCAGAGTCATCCTGGACAGTGTAYCCACCCTCTACMCTGGGATCTCCAGSCCAGGGGCTAGACTGTTCTTTCCCCAGCTGTTCTCCCTATATAACCTCAGCCATTTTGGCTACCAGCCCTTTCGGTCTCTTGGTCTCCTGCCCACCCCTCCTCACATGACACAGTTCAGTTTGCTGGTCATATTCAGTGGTTCGGTCTGGACTCTCCCAGGTACTTCTTCCAGTGTTCTCCCTTATATTTATAATAAAAACCTCAACCCCTCAGGAACAGCCATGGCCTTCATTCATTCATTCATTCATTCAGTTAGTTAGCTGTGTTTTCATTCATGAATGACTAAGAAATGGAGCAGAGGCTGCAATCAAGAGAGGCTGCCCTAAAGACAGAAGCAGAGAGTGATGCAGGGCACAGGGCAAAGCTCTGTGAGAAGTTTTATCAACAGAGCTGCTCAGGAGGTAGAGCTGTCAAATGCAGATTCCGGGGTTGGCAGTTCTGTCATTTAAGTAGACCTAGTGTCACGGAAAGGAGAAACTGCTCTTGGGCAGGTACCCAGAGACAGAGCCTTACTGTGGCAGGTTTCCTGGATGAAGCTCATGGTGAGCAGTGAGGTGACAGTCCTGCCACATCTCAGTGTAAACTGGCTTTAGTACCAGGATGTGGACAAGTCCCTCCCCTTGAAAACTTGATCCGCTGAGTCTGAGGTCAAAGCTAGAAGTACAAGCGTCAGTTCATACATCCCGGACTGCAGCCCAGTCTCTCTGCTCTGAGGTCTAATCCACTGGCTGGGTGGAAGCTCCGCCTCTTTCTATGGCAAGTATAGTAATGGCCTGGGCCAGGACTGGGCCTTGGGACAGCTGTGACTTCAGATACTAAGAAGCCACCACTAATGCCACTGCTGTCCTTGATCTGTGGCACACTTGAGAGATCCTGTGTTCCCTTTGTGCACTATCACTTGATTAGCTTCCTGCTAACTTGTCCTATTGTATAAAAGTTTCCTGTTGACTCTCTGCCATTTCCCCAGGCAAGCTGTATATAAGATGCTGACTTAATAATATTCCTTGGCATAAAAATTTAGCTTATGCAAGACCTTCTGTCCCCAGTTTTCCTATTTTCCTTATCGTATATGCTGGTCCTCTCTCTTAGGAACGTTTCCCTGAGGAATGACCTCGGGAGGAGGGCACTATCCAGCCCTCCTCCTTCTCCCTCCCACCTTCACGGTGTCTTATTTTTTTATAACCTACTAAGTGCAGTTAGTGTTGCCTGCATATCCATGGGTGTCGGACCATCTACCAGGGCATGGGCAGCCTACCATCAGTCACAGCCCAGAAATGACTCCTCCCTAGCAGCAATCGCTCTTCAGCTAGGGGTGGGGCTTCATGAACTCATGCCTCCAGCCATGCAAGAATGTTGACTGGCTGGTCTGGCAATAATCTTTTGCAGATAGTCACACTGCTGTGTGTTCCTGGATTGGATGGCCACATTGTAAGCAGAGGGCAGCAGTTCACAGCCTTTCCTGGTTCTCACATTCTTTCCACCCCTTCTTCTGCAATGTACTGAGCCTTGAGGGATCAAAAACTAACACTTTAAAAAACTCAATCACTAACCAGTTTACTATTTGTTGAGCCAGAATATTTGTATTCAAACTCGTGTTGCCCTTTTATCACCAGAAATGCTCTTATAGAAACTGTTTTACAAACTCTGTTCAAGTGTTGCAGAATAAATGCAGCAACAAAACACACTCCTATACATATAAGCTGGATGCTTCATTCATTCATTCATTTACTTAGACAGACTCTTGAGTGTCCCAGCTGCCCTCAGACTAGCTATGTAGTTGAAGATGACCCTGAACTTGCTACCTTCCCACCTCTCCCTTCCAGGTACTATTACAGCTGTGTACCACCCAGCCCAGCTTATTTGGTGTTCAGGGTGGAATGCAAGGCATCCTGCATGCTAAGCAACAATTTTGCAACAGAGGAGCTGGAGAGGTGGCTCAGAGGATGCACACACACAGAGCTGCTGCAGAGGACCCAGGTTTGGTTCTGAGCACCCATGCTGGGTGGCTCACAACCGCCTGTATCTGCAACTACGGAGGGATCCATAGCCCGCGCCTGGCCTCTGTGGGCTCCACACACATGTGGCGGACACATGGACACACACAAACACATAAATATCATTAAACGACAAATAATAAAAGAATTTAAGAACTGAACCACTTCCTTCGGTCTCGATGCTCTGTTTTTATGTAGAATACTTTGGTGTAAGTACTGGGTCTTTGAAAAGTGCTTTTTGTTTGTTTCACATTTGATAGCCAGACTTTGTCTCAGAGTCCTGTCTCACAAATTTAGGCCTAAAGTTTTTCTAAAGTTTCCAAACAAAGATTAAACGCAGCACATACTCAGTCCCTTATGGTCCCTCTATACAATTGGTGGGATTCCCTAACTTTTCTTAAAAGTCTCCCAAAAAGTGAAAGGATAAAATCGCAAACCACAGGTTCTCCAAAAGGACCAGTGTGACTGATGCGTGCTGTGTGCCACTAAGTGCTCTCTGCAATAAAAACCCTCCTGAAAACATGACACGTAAAACAAGGTCATGCCTCTGGTGCCATTTGCCACGTGATAAACAGTGAGTATGGAACCATGACGGTTCCATTCACTGTCCCCATTCGTCCCACGATCACTCAGAAGAGGCCACAGGAATCCTGGGATAAAAGCTGCTACCTACAAACCACAGACCCAAGCTTAGAGAAGGATGGCTTAAGCAAAGCACTCCGCAGCGCTGGGCCTTCACTTCCTGAGGTTTTAAAGGGATTTGTTAGAGTGTAGTTAAGATAACAGAAATGTGCCAATCCCAAGAGAGGACTCAAAAGATAACTGAGCGACTATCAGACCATAAAGCATCCTCACGACAATCTACCGGCCACAATCCAAAGCTACAATTAGAGTTGAGTGTCCAAACTCTGAAATTAATCTTCATGGTTAGGGCCACCAAAAATGGGGCATTATAAAGATTAAAAAAAAGTGAGCCCATTTGTCATATAGATACATAGGCCATAAAGCATAAATGTCACCTAACTTTTCTCCAGATAACACACCTGACTACACAGGAGCCCTGTCTCACTAGCAAGGGATGTCTGTGACCTGGCCTCCAGGGGCAGATGATGCCAGCCCCCTGGGGGAAAGTTACATGAACAGTATGACAATTCCTCAGGCATTGGCATGCATCTACATCAACGGTTAATCAGAAATATTCAAAATCAACATGCTGCAGGGGTCACCAGCATTGCCACAGGTTGGTTTTTTATTATTATTTTTATTAGATTTAGCTTTATGTGTGAGCATTTTGCCTGTGTGTATGAATATCTACCACATGTGTGCTTGGTGACTGCTGAAGTCAGAAAAGGAAATAGGATCCCCTAGGACTGGAGTTACAGATGGTATCAACCAYGATATGGGTACTGGGGATTGAATCCAGGTCCTCCCCAAGGGCAATGCGTGCTCTTAACCCCTTAGCCATCTCTCCAGCCCCACCCTTGCATCCTAAAAGCATCAAAACTGTTTGCAGGAGCCCCTGTTGGAGGATGAAAGTGTAGCCCAGGTGTCAGAGCAGTCACGTGGGGATAATGGTTGCTTGTTTCCCTTAAAAACGGGACAGCTAAGGTAAGTTTAATTCCACCAAGCCTTCCACTGGAGTTTTATACAATGGGGTTCCGTAAGGTCTGAACACCTACAAGGATAATATGCAAATGGACAGTGGAGAAGCTTTTCTGCTAGTCCAGCAGAACCTGCAGGTGGAGTGCACACACCATCGCCCTGAAGCTGTGTCTAATCTATTCAACATGTCTAATCTGTTCTCATTTTCATCTTCGGGTGCTCTTAGTTTTCCATTTAAAATGGAAGGAAGGAAAGAAGGAAGGAAGGAAGGAAGGAAGGAAGGAAGGAAGGAAGGAAGGAAGGAAGGAAGAAGAAAAGAGGGCCTTTCTACATAGCCCTGGCTGTCCTGGAACTCAGTTCATAGATGAGGCTGGCCTCGAATTCTCAGAGGCACATACATCTGTGCGTGCCGCCTGAGTGCACCACTACACCAGGCGTCCTTGGCTTTTGACATTAGGGAGTGCTGATTCCTCAGTGGCCCTGCACAGGTGATCCTCACCAGGAAGATGGAGATGGATAAGGATACTGCCTCTATCTTAGGTACTTTTTCACTGCCGTAGTAAAACACCATGAGCAGGCATCTTACAGAAAAACGTATTTATTTGCACTTACGGTTCCAAAGGGATAAAAGTCCGTCACACTAGAGAAGCTTGTCTGTAGGTCACAGGCATGGCAGCCAGAACAGGAAGCTGAGAGCTCACAGTCCCAACCACAAGCATGAGAGAAAATGCAAAGTGACGTGAGGCTTTTCATCTCAAAGCCTTCCCACAGAGACACACATCCTCCAGCAGGGCTGAACTCCAAAACTTCCACATTCCACCAAATGTGGGAAGCTGTTCAAATGCCCGAGACTAGAGAGGACTTTCTCATTCAATGTAGCACAGCCTACCTCTCTGACTTAATGCAAAAAAATAAATAAATAACAAAAACATTGAGAAGTTACTAAAGCTTACAAAGGACTTCACAGACCTAGCATGGCTAATGCTTTTGCTACACAGAAACTCTCCTTGGAATTCCATGTGGGTAACAGGTCATGGGCAAAGTCAGAAATGAACTTTCCAAGGCATTTATTTTCCTTACTGATGCTCAGGCTGGCCCTGAGCAAGGAGCCATGAGAAATCCTCCATCACAGTGTCTCTCCTGCTGGGGATTCACCTGGAGCTGGAGAGTCAGGATCCAAGAGGAAACAGCTCGCTCAAGGCTGCACACCTGGTGTGTGGGGAGCAGCACTCTCAAGCCAGGTCCCTAGTTCTGAAGTCTGCAATTCCTCCCAGCACTGAGCGTCACCGCTTCCTGTGAGATGAACCCTGAATGACTGTATAGTCATCTCTGAAATCAGATGTGAAAAGTCAGATGGTCACATATATTCCTTGGACACAGTGTGTCACTGACATGTAATTCCGATTGAGGAGTGGTTTTACTAGTAGCGACAGGCAAGTGTCTTGATGTGAATGACTGGCTTGCACACATCCTTAGAGAAGATGCAAGTGRGGACCTTGCCAAGGACTTCCATGCAAGAGGGGTGTCAGCAAAATGCACTCAGCCTTCCTGGTGGTTAGCACGGTGACACAGCACAATCCAGTGTGTTTCTCACTGGGAAGACTCACTAAAACCAGAACTTCCCAACAGCGAGGAGGGGGAAGGCCAGGATTAGACCATGCCCAGCAGTGAGCTAGGAAATCCCCTTGGTAAGTACACAAGGCTTCTGAGGATCTCCTCTTCACCAGCCCACAGTCTTATTCCTGGTGACAGCCCCCACATGTGCAAAGGGGGTCACAGCAACTTTGCTTTGAGGAAGGGGACTGAAAACTACCCAAGGGGCCGAAATAAGTTACAAATAGTCTGTATACTCAAATACTATGTAGTCAGTAAGATAAAGTTACAGTTCACTCATTCTAAAACTAACTGGGAGGTTGAGTGGATAAGAATTATAAGACAGTGTTTACAGAAGGATGCAATGTGCATAAAGTTGGGCTTTAACATCTCTGAGGGCTGTGCAGATGGCTCAGTCAGTGAAAGTGCTTGCTGCCAAGCCTGACGACCAGAGTTTGAATCCCAAGACCCAAATGTTGGCAGGAGAGACTCATTCTGATTTCCACATATGTCATGATATGTGTGTAAATACACACCACAGACACACATACACACATATCCACACATACACAAAATAAATGTGGTTTTAAAAATTAAAATAAACTATCAGGGAAAGGAAACAAAAATAAGAACACTGAAAAAATGACTTAACTGGTAACACCTAATTTTTTAAGCATGGTTGGTAGCCTGTGAACACTTTATGCCCTTGGCGTGATTTACTTAGAGAAGGCAAGGTACTGGGTACATGGAGAATCAATAATACCTTAAATCTGCTCTGTGCATATGCCCATGGCATGGATACCCAGGCAAACCACACTCCTAGTGTCTTCAAGTGTTCTTGTCAAGGCCAGATTCAGACACCCAGGAGGCCTTCCTGTCTTTGGTTTCCCTGTATTTCACTTACATTTCTATCCAGGTGACGGCCAGGCCCTGGATACGACCCTGTAAAACACATCCAGTCTCCTCCTAACTCCTCCAGCACTGTGTCTGCCTGCATGTCATGTTTCCCACCATGATGATAATGGACTAAACCTCAGCAATTGTAACTCCAATAAAATGCCTTTTAAGAGTTGCCTTGGTTATCCTATCTCTTCACAGCAATAAAACCCTAACTAAGACACACAAGAGATCCAAGCATGATAGCACAGGCAGGAGGCTGAGGCAGAAGCATTGCTTTGAGTTTGATGCTAGCCTGGATCACATGCTGAATACCAGGATAGCCAGGTACCCCTTCTAAAAAAACATGCAGATGTTCCCCGTTCCTCTATCATGAGAGTTCAGAGCATCAGCTGAGCCATCATGAGAGTCATTCTCCAAGACATGACAGCAGTCTCCTCAGCTCTGAGGATAGCAAACAGCTAGTAAGCTGTCTTCCAAGGAACCTGTTACAAACTCTCCATCCATCGAGAAACAGAAATTAGTCACACAATTAGGAGTCTCTATAATACACACAAATAAAATGGAGTCACGCATACTGCCCCCCAAATCTTCTAAACTGTCTGGCTTTGTAGTGCTAACKGTGGAAGCTCAGCAGCCACCGTCTGGAGTTGCCATCACCGCCACTTTCCTTCTGTGCCTTCCAGCCCATATTCTCTGTCCTGCACATGTCTAGAGGCCAGACAACTTCTGGGAACTGGCCCCCGGTCCCTTGTTGAGGCATTCTCTCATTTCTCTGGCTTCTCTCCAGGCTAGYCGGCCTGAGAGCTTCCGRCCAGTCCCCAGCTTCTGCCTCACATCTGGGCGTAGGTGCTGGGATTACAGATGCATGCCACTGCGTCTGGCTTTTCACATGGGTTCTGGAGACTGAACTCAGACTGTAGCAAGCAAGTTTGCCAGCTGAGCCAGCTCTCAGGTCCTCTGTTTTTAACCCCGTTGTGTTCTGGGCCTCTGCCGAGTATTGAGAAGGAGGCAGATGAGATGGTGAGCTCCAGCCCTCATGGAGTCTGTTCCTCAGGAGACACAAACGCTAAGCAGACACCTGACTGTCCAAAGTTATCACCTTGTGGCCAATGAGTGAAAGGAAAGAGACAGGACGTGTGAATTCACACCTCAAGAAAGAACCCGGAGAGAACAATGGAAAACATCAGAACATGGATGAGGAGTGTTCTTCCATTTCTGCTGGCAGTAATGTGTTCTGGAAACTTGCCCAGTGAAAATTAAAAAACAAATCCCATCATTGCACCAGCAACAGAATGGTCCAGCTAATAGAAAGTGTTCTAGAGAAAGGCTCACCTATACWCCTCTTCCTCCTCCTCTCCCTCCTCCTCYTCTTCCTCCTCCTCATCACCATCATCATCATTATCATCATCAGGATGGATTAAAATCAACCTCCAAAATCACTAGAGACGCTAGGGCAGTGGTTCTCAACCTTCCTAATTCTGCGACCCTTTGACACAGTTCCTACTCCAATCATAAAAGTATTTCATTGCTTCTTTATAACTCTAATTTTGCTTCTGTTGTGAATTGTGATGTAAATATCTCAAAGGGCCAATACCCACAGGTGGGATCCGCTGCTCTAGAGAAATGGGAACTTTATATCAGCCTGTATCACTTCCCTGTCCTTCCAAATGGGGCTCCTTTGCAAAGTCCAACCACCCCTGCTCCCTACAGCTTGCTACAAACATTTGTAATAAAAACAAAAGGATAAACAGAAGTGTTGGATGAAGTTACCACATAAGAACAAATTCTTTACCTATACAATAATCTCTCCACGCTCACTCATTCTGAGCAGGTTATGGGGTATATGCAGAAAAATATACAACTTCCACAGTCAGTATAGGAAGAACCTCGATCATAAATCGGGCATTAATTGTCACCAGAGGCCATGCTTCTGTGCATCCATCAGAACGACATCCTGCAGAAGAAATCCCCTGCCCCCACTGGGGCCACGTGTCATATTTGTCTGCCGCTTGGCTCTAGGTAAGTCCTCCACAGCCAAGATTCATGTCCACGCTCTTTGTGGCAGGCAGTAAGTAAACCTGCTCTGCAAACGGAACCCAAAGGCAGCCACTAGATCATTCCAGAAAGCCTCCCCACCTATGTATAAAACTGCTGGAAACAGATTTACTTCCCTCCTCTGCACGGGTTACAAGTGTACAGCTTTGATCTCAGCTCAGCTAGGAATAAATCTTTTTTAATCTTCCCACCAGATATTGCTTCCCTCTCCCACCCATTCCAACCTCCACCCTCAGCTCCCCCTGCTTCTCCCATGTAACACCCTCCCTCTCCATCTAAACGTCCTTAAAGTGTGCAAGATCCTCTCCTTGGGATGATCTTGGAATCGGGCGTTTGGTGTGCATTGCTCTATCTCTGGAGTTTGTAATCACATGCCCCCTTTCAAAGCCCAGGTGGCAGACTACCAACCTTACAAACATAAGCTGGCATGTGAGGCAGTGTGGTACAGCCTCGCTCAGCTAGGGTAACTGGGGCCAGGCAGTGAGTGGACTTGTAGAGAACRTGCTTTGTAATCTTTCTTTTAAAAACAAAAACAGACATTCAGAATTAGAAAGTTTAAAAAAAGTTCTTTATTGTTTAGCACTTTCCCCACTCCCCCCACCAAAAGATAGTACTTTCATCTTCTTTTCTGGTATAAAAACAATCCCTATCCATTGGTTTTAAAAAAAATAGAAAAATCAAGCAATACAGTATTTGTTTCATTTTGGTTTTTGAGACAGGGCCTTGCTAAGTAGCCCAGGATGGTCTTGATCTTGAAATCCTCTTGCCTGTGCCACCTGAGTGCTAGGATTGTAGGCATGATATTGTGAAGAGAATAAGAGTCTGCTCGTGCCTGATCACGTGCCCACCCAGGGATGAGCACMAGCATTAACGTAGGGGAATCCACTCACAGAGCTATTTAGTGTGGACAACATTTCACAAAGAGGTGCTGCGTTGCAGCTTGTCTTTTTAGATTAATGGACTGCCACTGTACACTTACATAACAGGTCATGCGACTCCAGCCCAATCTTTAAAAATAAACTCTCCATGAAGAAATTTGTTACAGRCAAAACTTCAGCCAATGTTGTGCACTTCACTTCCCATAGTCATACAACCATGGTACCAAACATTTCAAGGCCAAGCCCTGGAAGCACAGCTCAGCTTTTGTGTGGCTTTTTCATTTGGGTGCCACCTATATGCAAGAGATCTCTATGTATTTAAGCAAACAGGACTAGCATTTATCTTCTGTTACCAGGTACAAGAGCTAGAGACATGCCTGCATAAGAGTATGAGAACAGGAAGCCAAGAATGGCCAGTGTATTCTCAGAGCTGTAACCAATGGCAAGGTGTCCATCCTGCTGTAAATAATCATTCGCCCCTGCTCCTCTAAGCAACCCCGAAGAATCTCACTGGATGTAGTGATTGATGGTCTGCTGAGCCAAGCATCTGCCATCTTGGAGGCATTTGGCTGTGACCCTTTGYAAAAGGACCATCCTAGCAGGGTTTGTTGACTGTTTATACCTTATACTGGAGGGGTGTGGAGAGCACTCCCCTGCCTCCTGCTGTATGCAGTTCTGCCTTAATTGTGCATGGAAATAGATTGGGGAGAATTGAAAGACAGGCTCCATCTAGCTGGGTACAGAGGTTTTCTAGGTTTGACCTGTTGGGCTGAGGAACATTCTCACCCCTGTAAGTAACCCTTTAYCTATGCTCTCTAAGGAAGCCTAATAAACTTGTTGGCTCCCCAGAGTCACCACTGGAGGAATCATGCCTGTTTGTTGTTAGGATCTTCGAAAGGGTAGATATCACTTGCATCTCACCTGAGAAGGAATTTTAGCAACACCAAGTCACAGACCAAAAATAAAAATAAAGACATGGAAGTAGGAGGGAGGTGAGTTTAGATGAGGATCAATAAACATATGAAGGGAACAAGGGAGGGTAATGAGAGGTAAGATCAAAATACGCCATCTACAAATTACACCATTCGCTGACATACTGAAGCCCATTATTGTATGTAATTAATAATAA
>BDUI01002192.1:43932-60045 GCA_002335545.1 Apodemus speciosus | reverse complement strand
TAATGATCCTGCCTCTGACACCACCTTCTGAACTTTGAGAGATGACTTGTTGAGCAATACCCTACCTGAGAGGACTCCACGACCTCGTATTAGCTCTAGAAATTGCCATTTAGTATTTCATTTTCTCCTCGATTTACTGCTTGTTGGATCTCTCCAACCTGCACGTTCTTCTCTTCTCCTCACTATGCTTAGTGACTCCATGCTCTTTTTACTCTCCTCTAGTCCCGGGTCACAGAACCGGTGCTCTCTACCGTGTCAGGTAATTTCATCTCCGTATGTCCCCAACACCCAAACACACACTCACTTTCTCTCTCACTCACACTTTAAGAAATATAGACAGAGATGCCAGGAATGTGCCTGCTGCCCTTTGACACAGGGTCTGATGCCATCCTCGGGCCATGGGGAGGCCATGGCCCGGCATTCATGTCCCCTCCTGCTGGCCTGGCTCCTATTTTTATCATGGCATGGCTCTGGGCATCTAGGCAGGGAGCTGGTCCAGCTTCTTCTCATTCCTTTACTCCCTACATCAGGGCTCCAAAATAATTTTACCCCTTACCTTGGCTGGGTCTTCCTGCCCCAAGCCTTCTACCATCAATGGGGCACAGTACATCTCTCCTTCCCTCCAACCCAGACTAGTTCTGAGTACTTTTCCAGTTTCCTAAATCCATGTCTGATGCATACAGGGAACTGTAAAATTTCTTCTGTTTTCAGACACAGGGCGTTTGCACGAGCTGGGTTCACTCGTCCCCTGGCTTAGACTGCTAGYCTCACTCCCCTTTCCTCCCAAATAAGGCGTTCTGCCCGTTACATAATTGGATGTTCCCAGCACAGAAGCTGACCTGAGGCCAGCCACGCATGCGTGCAGCGCTTGCCTTTGACTTAACCATGCCTTCTTTGGGCATCTAACTTCTCTTGAGCTTCCCTCCCCCACTCTCTCCACACCATCAACAATCAAGGGAGATTTATAAGCCTGGCACAGGCCAGAACTCCTCCAGTGTTGGCTCAGAAGGAGGGGTCACGAGGTTGAATTTACGCTGTCTCCCCCTGCCCCGCCTTTGCAGCTAGAGAGAGTGTGCTTACAATCTGGCAGGCGTCCCCGAGTCCAAGGCGGCTCTGTATATAGGTCTTTTAAGGGAGCAGGGAGGGAAGGAAGCCGGAGGCAGCAGAAGCAAGCATGTCTGCATGGAGATAACGACGCCAGATGGTGGGAAGTGAGGACATTCTAAAGGGGCACAGCACCTAATCTAGGTGGCTACCCCCTCCTGGACACCAAGACTGCACAGTGCTCAGGAAAAGTAAAGCAGTGATAGCAGCCATCTGTGGCCAGTGACAGTCACCATGCTCTTAAAGCACATAAAGAGAGGGCAGGAGCTCAAGCGCCCTGCAAAAGTGATCCGGCTCCAGTGCTTACGGTTTCAGACCGAATGTGGGTGTCAGTGGCAGGGACACTAGGACCTTATATGCATCTCTTGTGGTGGAGTCGGGGTGGGCGGGTGGGGTGGGTGTGTCCTGCAGCTCCAGGGGAGATCACATTCCCAGCTTCTTTGCTTACCACACAAATACCTTTTTAAAAATAATGACTACAGGGATGGTCGTGGGTGCCCTCCTTGCTCCTTGTAGGATGGACATGCAGTTTGGCGTCTATAGACTACCTGATAATCTCCTCCTAGGGAATGTTTGTCACTCGGAGCAGTGATTTTCAGGTTGGCTCTTACCCTGTGAAGCCATGGGGCAAAGGTGTGATCCTGGAAGTTAAGAGAATCACTTCAGATGAAAAGTAGAAAATGTGTGGCAGCTTCTGCATGTGTTATTTCTCAACTTTCTGGTTTTGATTGAATAACCCCAATTCCTTATAAACCACAGATCCCCCACATTAGAAGCAGGGATCATAATACCTCCGTCACAGGCGCTTTAAATGGAGTAAACTCTAACATCTGCTCAAAGTGTCACATATAATGCCGGCGTGAATTAATCTTCCAATATACATTTGCTGCACAGTAAATACATATAAGCCAATAACATTATCCATTGAAATACYAACTTCTGAAGTGAGCCCTGTGTACTTCATGTGACCACACACGTGGAGACTTGTTATCGGAAGACTGTGGGCCATAGGAGTCAAGTCCTTGAAGCCTTTGGACCAAGGGAAATGGTCCATTCTGCAAAGACCATGACTTTCCCCTTCTTCCTCCTATTAAAAAAGCACCTAGAACACTATACAACTAGAACGCATTCTGAGAGCCAAATAAAAACCACTATAAGAAGACAGGGAAATCATTTGTAAGGGGAGGAGGTGGTCCTCATTAGGTTCAGCCTATGGAAGGGTGGGGTGGGTGCCAACCACCACAGCTCTAAACCTAGCACTAACAGACAGCAAAATGGCCAAGGAGAAAGTGTGCAGATGTAAAGGAGACTTTCTTGTCAGAAGCTGTCCGAAGAACGACGATGACAAAGCCTGGCCACCTGCATGAACAGTAGCGCTGACCAGAGTGACAGATTCCCAAGGGAGCCACAGCTTTGTGTTCAGGACACTTAGTCACCAAATGCATAGCCATGTCCCGCCTTCCCAAATGCTCTCTCCACCTCATGAAACAAAACAGACGCAAACAGCAAAGTCCCGGAGAATGAAGGGTGAAAAGCGAGGGAGTCAGGGGCACTTGGCGGTGCGTCTGCTCTGGTTCTGTTACAGCAGAGCCACTTCCGGGCCTCACTATTCAGCATTCACCAGACAGCTGTCTGCCTGGCTAACTGTGCTAACAGAATATCCAGGAGGAGGGACAGAAAGAGAAATACGCAGCTTGATTCCCACTCTCTTCTCATTAAGAACAGGTTCCAGAAGCCGACCCTATACAGTAAATCTAGAAAACATTGCTGAAGCTGAGTTCTGTATGTGTTTGTGTGCTTTAGACCAGGCCACAGGTACCCTGCTTCTGAGTGAAGCCTGGAACTTTCCTGGTTGCCGTTTTAACACAAGAGTCCACTGGTATAAATCAGCTTGAAAGGCCTCATGGAGCCTCCCTTGTTTGGAAACTCGCCTCTGTGTTGGTCAGTCCCACAAGGGATGACTGTAGGTGGCAGCAGTAGACTCGGGTGAGTTGGGGATCTGAAAACCACAGAGTGGAACTAATTTGAAGCCATTAGAAACATAAGACATTTTTTCATCATTTCCTAGTGTGAAGAACAAATATCATTTTTTGGATACTTTGTAGTATACACAAAGAAAAAAATAGCATTATCAATCCYGTTCCCAGATGAGGAAACCAAGCTCAGAGTATAAGACATTGGGAGTAGTCTTGGTAGAGCAGCCCAGGCTTCGAACAGTGGGCTGAATGCCGGCCCCACGGCCCCACGGCCCACTCGCTTCCCACCCAAGGTGGCGCCTGAGTTTCTGTGCTCACCTTCATTACATTTTAAACTTTACAACAGTAGGTCCGCGTCATTTTTGTACTTTCTTAACCAGCCTTTAGTAATACTTAAAACATGACTGAAGGTAGAAGACTGAAATGAATCCCCAGTTGGACAGTAAGACAGTATTCTAAAGTAGAGTTGAATGAATGTTATAAGACTGCTTAGACAAATTTCTACCAGTGAGGCAAGAGAAAGTGCAGGCCAGCACGATCATGACTTTTTCGATCCCGTTGACTGCATCTTAACTTCTTCAAAATTCTAAGTTATGGATCTCAATCTTTGTTTCCTGTTTCTCTGCTGTTTTGCTCCTATTGAATAGCTTCTTGAGTTTGTAAGCCAACTTACCATGTACATGGTCAGAGGAGTGGGGTCTTCGGTACTCACAAAGTACTAGATGTCATTTAACCATACACTACCAGACTTCAGATTACATTCCTGAAGACCTTTTCAGTCTTTAAAGCATTAAGATCAATAAAGGGAAGTTTAATAAAGGGTAAAGAGAAACAAAAGCCCAATTAGCAACACTCACAGGCAACAGAATAGAACACAACAGAACTAGAGTTATAACTGCAAAAAATATCAGGAAGGAAAATGTTTATTCAGCCAAATATTTCAAGAGGGTTGAATTGTACCGGGCCCGGTACCTGTGTAGGCCCTTGTGGCCCTTAAGCTAACAGTGGAGGAGCAATTTCTCAATCTTAGCACTAGAAGCGTTGTGGGAAGACTATGTCATCACCGTGTGTGCAGAGGGGTGGGGAGGGGAGGGAGTGCAGAGGGGATGCTCTGTGTAACAGAGAAGGCAAGCAGCAGCCATGATCTCTACCCACTCGACACTTCTGAGGGGCATTTCCATCCTCCTTCCCTGTTGTGACAACCCAAGCCTCTTCCTGTGTTGCTAACTGTCTCCTGGGAACAAATGAATCGACTGTGAATCATGACGTTAGGAAACCTGGATAACTTCTATGATATAATAAGTATCCCTGTCAACAAGAGTGAGTGGACAGGAGGGCTCCTTAATTCAGGGGAAAGTGAGAGAAGATGGTATAAAATAGGTAAATGAAACCTGGGCTTCAGGATCCAGAAAAGTGTTTATTCCTATGTCTAGCAGGAATGAATGCGGAAAGTAGTAAGGACGGATAAGAAATCAGTCTCAGAAACCTCCATCTATTCATAAATCTTTTGAGCTCTCTGTAAGGCCCAGATAAAGCTAAGCTGCAAGTCCACGCTTCTCTCTCTGCTGTACCATCCTGTAAGCACTAGGCATGGTTAAGAGAAATGCCCACTGCCCAGAAATGAAAGAAAGACACAAGGCTTGGGGATATAAAAATGGGAAACTGATCCCACAGCGTGGCACCACATTATTATGACACCATCTCTTATATTCTAGGACACTGGAACTTTTGCTAGTTCTTGAAGCTGAGTTGATAATAATACACTTTGGGGGTCACATAAGACTTAAAACTCTATGTTCTCCACCTGTTTAACTTGGATTTAAGTGAACAATRTACCAACCAACCTTACTTGCCTTGCCTTTCCCATGTAATCATGGCTTAAACCTGAGATAATGCATAGCTTTAATCATACGTATTCTTTCATGCCTTGACCCACAAGTAACTCACGTGTGTATGCGTGTTATGGTAATAAATGCTGAAAACAGAAAGTAGGTTGAAACACAGATCCACTATAAATGCTGGAAGCAGCCTACGTGTGTTGCTGGATAACTTGTTAGTGTGTTCTTTGGGGTCAGTTGGAGTAAGTGACTTAATCCCTGTAAAATCCTTAAATCTGTTAAAGGTTTCTGTAAAACATAGTTCCTTCCCCACATGATGCTTTCTGTGCTGCCCAATAAAGTCTGAGCAGAAGTCTTTTGTAATGGACACACAGACAAGACACGGCATTCAGATAAGCATGGGGATCCAGATTCATACTCATCCAATGGACAGATTCAGATAGGCCAGAAAGCATAAGCTATCGAGAGACAGAAAACATGAGACAGAATCGGGCTCACTTTTGATCAAATGACCCCAAGGGAAACTGCTTTGATTTCTTAATGTCACACCAATGCATAGTGGTGATCACCAGTGTTTTTAAGTTGACACATTTTGGTGCCTCGCATGTGTTAAACTGATGTCCTAGAGTAGGCAGCCTGAGTTAAAGTCCTCTAGGAACAGAGGCAATGTTCAGTGTGCTGTCTATGTCAGCAACCTTAGAGAATTATGTACACTCAGCCTTGAGACAGGCGGTTACAAACGGCTTCTGCTAGGGTCTTCTTCCCCACAGTCCTGGAATGCTGAGGTCCCAGGCTCTTTAAATGCTATATTCAACCTTCCTCGTACTCAGAAACAAGTTTCACGTCAATTTCTTAGCAAATTGAGGCTCTAAAGCAACAGAAAACTCAGCCATCTTACCTCTGAACTAGAGTTCCGAAAAGAATGCGGAGGAACTTCTGCATGCTTTCCGTACACAGCCACCGCCACTGCTCCATCAGCAGCAGGAGGATCAGATCGAAGGCCGTGTCAGCTAACTCTGTCTCTGTTCCTGGGGACAAAGCATCACAGGTAACTCAGGAAGAGACCTCTCCTCTTTCAGAGCTTTGGTGGCAGTCAGGTCTTCTCTAGCTGCTTGTCATTATTGTAGAGTTTTGAGATCCCTTTGCACAATATAAATCAAGAAATGCTTGTATCTGTCACTCCGTGATGAGCTCTGTAYGCTTTTACAACTTTTTTGTTTCTGATGTTCTGTCATGACAGGTTTTTTTAAATTGTATTAACAGGTCTTGTACATAATTATTTTACCTATCTGGCTTTGGTTTCCCCTGTATTTCTCCAGGATGCTGACTCCATTCTACTCTAAATAGGGGCTCACAACTGCTGACTAACTGGAACTGGCAAGGCACTGTGCCTTCCACTCGCCCCCACAGAGGATAATGGAAAGGAATGGGCTGATCAAGGGAAAGAACTGAGATTCATTCTCCTACAGCACCACCTCCATTACCCAGAGCTGTGGGGTGGGGCGCAGGAGGCTGGAGTCTGACTTTGAGATAACATGTGGTTCTAGGCAGAGTACCACACCTCTGGTTAAATGCCATGACATTTACCGATTCCTTTTCCATTTGGAAGGCCTGAGGKGCCAGATGAGCTCATGTGTACACTGGGCTGAAGAATCTTGAACATCTGTTCACTGGAAAGACGTGTCTATTCTCTACATCTGTGCTGGGATTCCCACTTCTCGGCCCAGGGGCATGCTGATGTTCCACGGTGATTAGGGGAATCTGGCACCTTAGCTGTGATTAATGTTATCATTACCATTATCAATGCTCCGCTAGTCCAGGCTCAATGGGGACTCTCTGGACCAGCCTGCACCAGCTTTCCTCTTCCAAGGGTTTTACAACACAAATTGCTTTGGGGTGTGGGCAGATCTGTTAACACTGAATCTCACTTCATTTTAGATTCTGTCTAGTTCATATTTTCCTTTTCTGTGCTGTATGTATGTATGTATGTATGTATGTATGTATGTATGTATGTATGTATGTGAATAGATGCTTCTTTCCAGTGAGTAGATTTCCTTTTCTGTGCTGTATGTATGTATGTATGTATATATGTATATATGTATGTGAATAGATGCTTCTTTCCAGTGAGTAGATTTCCTTTTCTGTGCTGTATGTATGTATGTATGTATGTATGTATGTATGTATGTATGTATGTATATATGTGAATAGATGCTTCTTTCCAGTGAATAGATGTTCAAGCTCAGCATAAACATTAGCTCATCTGCGGCCCCTCAAGTCTTCCAAATGGAGAGACACTGGTGAATATCATGTGTGGAAAATATGAGTTGCTTTCTCGTTCTTTGCTCAAAGGTGGACTATTCCTCCCTCAGCAAACAGCCTCTTCAGTGCCACCAGTTCCTCAGCATTAGAATCTGTCTGCAGCTGCCACCCTGTGGTAACATGTCGTCATTGCAGCAAAAGTAAAGCAAACGGAATTACAAGGTCCTTTTGAAGAAAAGGATGGACTCCACAACACAAAGACATTAATAATCAAGACCAATCTCACAAACATGCCCACAGGCCATCTGACTTGGGCGATTCCTCAACCAACTGAGATTTTCCTCTCAGATGACTCCTGGCTGTGTCATGTTGACAATTACAGCTAACTATAAGCCCCATTATGTCACATACTTAAACTGAGGTTCATAGAGCAGAGGCCGGGTGATTTGTTTTTGAGCATCTGGGAGTAAATATGAAATTAGTTTTTCTTCTTCATTTCACATCTTCTCTTTAGATGCTGTCATCATTTAGTCTTAGTAGGTCTTTGTTTTAATCAGTAAAACTTTCTTCTTTTAAAGTCCTATGTCACTAAAAATATCGGAAGCCAGGTTCTGATTTTTTTCCTCTGTAGGGTACACTTGGCCTCCTGGGAAGAGGCTTGGAAGTGGGGCTCAGCCCCTTTACCTCTTCTGCCTGTTTCTCTGGGGACTGGAAAGCTTTATCTGCAGTGGGAAGAAGTCAAGCAGGGGCAGATCTGGGGGAAGATGAATCCATGTGAGGATGCTGGGTTTCAGCTCTTCTGTGGTCGACCCATGTGGACATGCACACATGCAATTTGGTAGTTAGGCATCTCAGTGCACAAGCAAAGGCAGAAGCTGACAGCCCAGAAGTGACCATTTGGAGAGTAGAGAGTAAGAACACAACCCAAACCCCATTTCAAGAACTATGTTAAAGAACCCAAAAAGGGACCGAGAGAGACAGAAACAAAGAGAGGGGACGGAGGAGGGACGAGAAAGAGAAAAAGTAGGGAGAGAAAGAAACATCAGACACTGATGGAGTCGGGTAGAAAAAGAAGCCCCATGCCAAAACTAACACCCCGATGTTATGTATCTAGATCTTTCTCTGCTGCTTGACTGGATCAAAAAACCAGCCCCATCTTTGGACCACAGCACCTCCAACTCCGGATCTCTCTGCTGAGCACAAGAGAAGAACTGAAGTGTCAGCACTACACAGTCTGCCTACCATGAGTCCCAGTGGACGTCTCCCTGGCTCTCTGCTGTGGAAGAAAGGTCTTGTCACTCACCTGGGTCACTCTTGTTGAGCTCTTGGGCTGTCTCAGCTTTATCCGGTAAGCCGCTATCCACACACTCGTTGGGGACTTGCTGGGGATCTTTATCTGGGACTTCTGCTAGCTGCATTTGCAGTAACTTTGTTTGCTTTTCAATGAAAGATTCCATCCCAGACATGGACAGGATCTCTGACTCCTGAAGAAACAGCAAGTAGCAAAGATCACCAAGGATGCAGAAGTCAGAATGAAGGTAGCATCTGGGTTTGCCACCTCACTTGAAAACGGCCCATGTGCACAGAGTCCACTAACCCATGGCCACCTCAGGAAAGCGTCCACTCCTTACCCAAGCTGCAAGTAAAGCTCGCCTGCTCTGGGTGATCACCTCCGTACACGGTGGATCGCCTGCTCTGGGTAATCACCTCCGTACACGGTGGATCGCCTGCTCTGGGTGATCACCTCCGTACACAGTGGATCGCCTGCTCTCGGTAATCACCTCCATACACGGTGGATCAACTGCTCTCATCTAGAAACTGCTTTCCCTTATCATCCTGCTGTTATTATCTCAAATCCATCACCTTAAGGAGCCAACTTGCCAATCCAGATCTGATAAAATTCTAAAGCACTCAGAGGAAACCCTTTTAGCATAAAATTTTAAGAACCAGATATCATCTAAGTTCTTGATCAGGGCACCCAATTCTTCTCTGACTCTAGAGAAGCCTCTACATACTATTTCTCAGGATCAAACCCTCAGACTGAGATTCTAGCCATTCTCTGCGTTTGGGCTCTTACCGCATTGCCTTCCTGGAGGCAGTACAGAATCTTGTCCTGTGTCTCAGCCATACTCAGTGCAGGGGCAATTTTACTGGATGAAAACCTCAGTCTGGACCTGACACAAAAACAAAGGCAGAACAGAATGCAATTCATGATCTTGCTCTCTAAAAGGAGAGGCTGGCAAGTAATGACAACATATTAAAACAGAAACATCCATGCTTCCTCTGGGGTAGGGGTGGGGCTTGGTATGCTCAGAACTATCTAGGAGATGAAATCTCCCAAACAATACATACTTGGCAATTCTTCAAATGCAGTGCCATATTTTACTGTGTCTGTAGGGTACTTATGAAAGGACTTTTGTCAAGGAAAATAGTTGTTAGTCTGCAACAGCTCTCTCTGTCTGTCTCTCTGTYTCTGTCTCTGTCTCTCCTCAATGGGCCACATTTACACAGAACTTTCAGGAAGGGTGCATATGCCGTCCTTGCCTTGCGCACACTGGTATGAAGGGCTTCTAGGGGCCAGCTGGGACGTGAATGTGGCAGAGTGCAACCGCAGTCAGACAGGTACTAAAATACACCCTGCAGGTTTCTACCCTCGCCCTTTCCTGTTTAGTGCGTGGATACATACTCGTTAAGCCAAAATTTCCAGCAGCGATGACAAACAAATAAATTACAAGCCTTGATTCTTTTTTTTTTTTTTTTTTTTTTTTTTTTTTTTTTTTTGGTTTTTCGAGACAGGGTTTCTCTGTGTAGTCCTGGCTGTCCTGGAACTCACTCTATAGACCAGGCTGGCCTCGAACTCAGAAATCCACCTGCCTCTGCCTCCCAAGTGCTAGGATTACAGGCGTGCGCCACCACCGCCCGGCTTACAAGCCTTGATTCTTAGTAGGAAAGAAACATCTCAATTTCTACAGAAAGAAGAGTATCTGGCCTCTACAGTTTTCCCTTCTTGTCAGAATTCCCAGTGATCTGGGCTCAGGGTCTGGCGGGTGGGAGCAGGTGCCCCTTACATTGTGGAGCCCAGCCTCTGGCTTTGCTTAGGAACCTGTGGCGGCATGCACCTCCTCTTTTCTAGGGCTCGAGAATGGAAGGGGCTTTGGCTGAGGATTAGGGACCAAGCGAGGCCAGGAGCCCTGGGCCACTGAAGGGCATCTCACTTGCTAGCCTTCTTGCCTTCTGTCTGGGGCTTGCTTTCATTCTCGGCTTCACTCAGCTCCTCTGTGGGACTCTGGGGCTCAGAGCGAGGAAACGCGGTCTTCAAGGTGTCCACGATAGCACTCACCACCATCTGCAGGGTTGGAGGTACAGGATCAGTATGGTTATGCACATCCTGAGGGGCAGGGATAGAGAGCAGAACAATCATCTCTCTGTGCTTTACCACAGGATGGAAAGAGCTCACCATCCAGGGCCTTCGCCTTGGAGAAAATCAGATACCAGCCAATGACATCAATCCTTTGTCTCTCTGTCTAGAACAATCTTCTCTACAGAGTTAGACAAACAATACCAAGTGACAAAAAGTCAAAGAGAAAAGAAGGAGAAAGAAAAACTCAAGAGAGTTCTTCAGGCTAGAGAATACTTTTAGTTTCTTTCCTTTTTACATAAAAATGTGGGTTCCTAGTTTCCAAATTGTTAATTCTGACAGCAAAGTGTGTATTAGTAGAAATAAAGAAGGAAAGAAAAATGAAGATGATAAAAGGAAAAAAGGAAAATACAGTTCAGCAGCCTAAATAATATAAACATGTTGCAAGGGTTTCGAGTAATAAGTTGGGTTTGTAGTTAAATCAAGCGATTCTCTTCTTTAGGTACAGAAAAAATAAAAGACCCTCAGGCCTGTGGTTAAGCTATCTGGAATTGCTATAAAGAAAAAAAAACTATTGGTGAAAAACAAGACTCATCTATATTTTTCAGCATGTGAAAGTGGCATTCATATGTTTACTATAAAAGGAACTATACACAATCAAAACAGCTCAAGGTGACGGAGGTGAATATGAGTTAATGAAGGCCGCTGGGTCAGAGGAGCACCAGGCCTGCTGGAGTGCACTCATTCTTGTGGTAATCCCACACAGGAGCACAGCAAGTACAGCAAAGACACATGGGACAACCAGCAAGACCACAGGGAACACCAGAACAAACCAGGAAGGGAACACAGGACAGGATGGCGCAAACATAAATGACACAGCTTAGAAAATACAATGTGCAGGCTGAGGAGAAGGTCCTGTGGGCGGAGTCCTTCCTCAGATTCCTAGCTCCTCCTGGGTATGCTGATACACATCAGCAACTCTGTGACACACACCTGTAACTGTGACACACATCTGCAACTCTGTGACACACACCTGTAACTGTGACACACATCTGCAACTCTGTGACACACATCTGCAACTCTGTGACACACACCTGTAACTGTGACACACATCTGCAACTCTGTGACACACACCTGTAACTCTCATGCTCTTGGGGTCAGGGCAGATCTCAGGGCCTTGCTGGCCAGCCAGTCTACCCACTGCCAGAGAACTTCAGGTACACTGAGAAACCCTGTCTCAAAAACTAGGAGTAGTGGAGGAAGACATCCTATGTTTTCCACATACATGTGCGGGTGAATGCACCAGTCTCATAGGCACACACATGTAAGACAACTTTCTTTTCTGCCTCAAGGATTGTAATTAATGGGAGGGCCTTCGTGCTTTCTACATTGGCCTTACTGGAAATTAGTATAGTGCCTTGCTCAAAATGGTCAGCCTCACGGAATATGATGGTGCCTGCCTGTAGTCCAAGCATTTGAGAGGCTGAGGGCAATGATGAGCTTGAGACCAGCTGGAACTATTAGTAGTTCCAGGCCAGACTAGGCTCTAATGAGATCTATCTCAAAAAGCCCAAAAGCGGAGAACCAGGTGATAACAAAGGAAGTTCCCCATAAGGACACAAGGAAAGAAACTATGGACACATCTGCTCAGAACTCTGGGGCTTTTTACCTAGTTTGGGTTCTTCCTCATGAAAGATGTCACCTAATACCTATCATATGGAATTCCATCTTATTTTTTTGTCCCAGTCAAGATGAGGAGGCCCGCTTTTAGCCTTACATGCTTCCATTAGAACAATATCATATTGTATATATATATATACATGTATCCATATATATACATATGTATATGTATGTATATGTGTGTGAATATTTTATATATATATATATACATATATATGTGTGTGTGTGTATATATGCATATATATAGTGGCCATTGTCTTCTCACAGCTGCTCACTGTGATTCAGCAAGTTGATGATCCTCCAGGCAATATTTAGCAACAGGTCTTGAAGATTTCAGTCCATGTTCTCTTGACTCTTTCTCTGGGCTCCCTCTTACTAAGCCCTTCTGATTTCCTCAGCACACTCTCCACTCTAATGCACACCTCACGCTTGCAGACAGCAGCAAAGTTGAGTACAGTGGCTCTGCGGTTACCTTGTCTATCCTAGAGACCATGAACGGTTTCTTGACAAAGGCAATCCGAGCATCTGTGTTCAGAGCAAGGAACTCCTGCACCTCCTCACTGTTGGCAATCTCAGGGATGGCACAGAGTTGCTGGAAAAGAAAACCATTTCAGAAGAAATGCCAGTGACCCCCACCCTGGATCTCAGAGCCTTGGGTTGGACATGTGGGGTGAGGATGTGAGCAAGGCCGGAAAAGGTGCTGACCTTCAGGAAGGACTCCAGGAGGCTCTTCCGGGCTTCTACTCTGTCACTATCCATGTTTCCAAATGGAAGGTCTGGAAAGAGCTTTTTTGGACCCTTCACATCTACAAAGCAAAGCAAAACAAACAGAGCAACATCCACTTAGCATCCACACAGAGCCATTTCATGGAAAACACACAGAATCACGGGATGTATTTCTCTAGGCTGTGGCTTTGGGTTTCTATTAACTTCAGGACTTCCAACTGTCCTTGGGGTTGTGATGCAACAATCTACTCTCCTCACTGTGAAGAGAAGACACACTGAGGAAGTTACTTATGTCAGGCCTATGAAGCCCAATGGCCCACGCTTAAGTCTGGGCTTCAATTCCTGGATAAGAATGACCTCAGGCAAGCCACATGATCTGTAACTGCTGCTTTTCTATAGGGAATCCCTATCTACCCTTCAGGCTGTTAGAGGATTACATGAGCTAAGGCACGTAAAGTGTGGAGAAGAGAACCAGGCACAGTTTTGAAGCTTGTCTTGATATTAGCTATGTAATTAAGTAAGAAAACATATAATTTATATTCAACTTACTATTTATTTACATTATCATTAGCATCTAAAAACAACAACCAAATCAACATAGCCAGTTCTCAGCTTGCTTATACTTAAATTTTGTTACATCTTAAATTCTTCATTGTGTGCTGGATGTGTCAAACAGCACATAAAAGACTTGGTTTTGAAGACAAGGACTTCTGGGTTATTTAAGATGGATAATCCATAGACCCAGAAACACGAATTTAGCTCCTTGAATTATTCTATGGGCACAGGTAGAAATGTGTCAGCTTCTTTTAAGTGTAAACTATGTGGGGACACTGGAGCACCACATCACCAGGGACAACCTCAGAAGGGATTCCATCACAGCTGTCCAACCCTAGACCCCAGGCTTTTCAAGACAACTTGGGGATGAGACACTGTCAGTGCTGCCTTCTCCTCCCCACAAACCCACAGGCCACCAAGCATGCAGATCAGAGCAGCTAGGGGTGATGTGTAAACTGGCATTTGGAGCTTGGGGAGTGTCTAACTTTTGATAAACTTCCGTAGATCTGGTCTCTCCTCCAGGCGGGTCTGCAGATTCAAGAACTCCCGGTAGCGGCGGTTCACGGTGTGATAGGCCAGCTGCTGTAGGCCGCTGCTGTGCTCGCCATTAAGGGCTGTCTCGTACTGTGGAAAGGAACAGAGTTATTGACAGAACCAGTGAGGTTTAGGGAATCTATTCTGGGGTTAATGAGTTGTTCAATGGTCACAGCAGAGTACGGGAAAAGGGAAAAGCTTCAGTTATGCTCAGAACCCACTGCGTCTGATGGTCATCCTTAGTTGTAGCTGACAATCCAAACTCCAAGGTTGAATGACCCGTACCTCCTGCTACCCCTTGTTCAGTCAGAAAGAGTTTCCACTGTGTCTAATGATTGCTTCTGTCCCGAAGTTCCCAATCCTAAGGTGGCTATGCAACATTTTCAAATCCTAAAGACGTTATAGAGCAGAGGACCTAATACCTACAGAATACCTACAGAAGTGACCACTGCTAATTACAGGAGAGACCTCCTCAGGAGAAAATCACTTTGCCATGACATCTAGCCACTAACAATCTATACTAGTTTGAGGAAGAAAAATCCCAACAGCAGATAAGCATAAATAATGACTTTGCCTGGAATAATTCTTTTTCTTTTTCTCTTCTCTTTCCTTTTTTCTTCTTTCTTTCTTTCTTTCTTTCTTTCTTTCTTTCTTTCTTTCTTTCTTTTTTGTTGTTGTTGGAAGATTAATCTTTTTAATTGTTACTCTGGAAATTGAACTGAAATTCTTTGTACTAAGTATATATTAGCTGTATCACCAGACATCTCATGGTGATTTGGAAATGTTTTAAGAGGTCAGTCTGCTGCCTTCACATGCCTGAAGGGTCAGTATGGGAGAGATGACCCACACTGCACTCCTAGAAAAGTAAGTGCCCTGAACAGAATGGAAGCTATGGCCACACAGGGCAAGACCTGACAAACAAGTGTAAGATACAAAGACGCTGCGACCAACTCTGCATGTGCTTGCTCTTATAGTCTTTGGCTGAAATGTTATAAAGCAACACGTGATTTAAAAAATCTCCTTGTTGAGAGAACTTGAGCTAGTGTTTGAACACTTCTAGAGCTAGAGAGGAAGAATATTCATAAGTGCTGGGCAAAGATGTCTCTCCCATAAGTACCAAGAAGGAACGAGACAGGCTGAATTCAAGAGCGAGCTTTGGAGCTTGGAGCTCTGGGAGCTGGGATGCTTTCTGTGGAATATTCCGCCCTGCCCCTCGAACGACAACTTGATTTTTCTGGTTATAAAAAAGAAAAACTGTTATCAGTTCACAAATATGTCACAGTAGAAGATGAAATAGCCAGAACCTGGCACTTGTATATGAGCCCAGGGCACATCAGAGGGACACCTAGAGTCCAAATGACAATCAAACCAACTATTCAAGCTACACCGTTTGACAGTCACCTGTTACTCGTGACCCTACTCGGTTGTGCTTTTGAAAAATGCCTGGGGGCTGGAGAGATGGCTCAGAGGTTAAGAACACTGACTGCTCTGCCAGAGGTCCTGAGTTCAAATCCCAGCAACCACATGGTGGCTCACAACCACCAGTAATGAGATCTGACGCCCTCTTCTGGAGTGTCTGAAGACAGCTACAGTGTACTTACATATAGTAAATAAATAAATCTTTAAAAAAAAATGCCTGTTTTATAAAGACCATGTGTAGGCATGCCTCTGAGTGCACAAGTGCTTGTAATTGCGTCAGTAACTCTAATTTCTTCTAAAGGGGCTGGTGTTTGGACATTTCTAGAGCTGGAGAGGAAGACACGGTCACTATGAGCTGAGGTGTGCAAAGAAGTCTCTCGGACAAGAACCGAGTGGAAAAGAGACAGAATTCAGGAGCGATTTCACGCTCTAAAACTGTCTTCAGTCACCTTGAAGTTGCATCAGGCCATGCCCCCTTGGTTGGCTTGGATTTCACCAGGTGGAGTAGCATGTCCAGCCTTGTAATGGTGATGGGTCTTGGACTGATTGATAATCACAGAAACTCCAGAAGGCAGGTAAAGTTCAACAGAGAGGGTCCTGCCAAGGAACTCTCTTTCTGAACTTCTTCCTAATTTCTTTCTTTAAAGATGATAATATCTTTTAT
>BDUI01002191.1:131359-142810 GCA_002335545.1 Apodemus speciosus | reverse complement strand
ATCCTAGAGCCGTGTCTGCCTGGGAAGGGCGTTTTGGACTAGGTCTTGTTGTACCCCATGGGCCATAGCTCCCCATGGTCTTGAAACTAACGGTGTTTCACTCTCTTCTTAGCTTCAGGCCCGAGTGCCAGGACAGAAGACCCGCTTGGCTGACCACTGTGCTGTAGCCATGTTCATACATCAGCTACTGAGCCGTGGCTACCGCTTCGATGAGCGCTCTTTCAGCGGAGTGGTCTTCGAAAAGAAGGTGGGTAAATAGCGGGGTCAGAGGATTCCGGGTGCGGCCTCTTGGAGGCTGATGCCACGCCACGCCCCCTCTTAGGCCGCAGACACGGCTGTCGGCTGGGCGCTGGGCTATATGCTGAATTTGACCAACCTGATTCCCGCTGACCTCCCGAGACTCCGTAAGGGCACCCACTTCAGCTCCTGGGTGGCTCTCCTGCTGCTCTTCACAGTCCTGATCTTGGCGGCGCTGGTCCTGCTCCTGCGCCAGGTGCGCTCTGGCAAGTCCCCAGGCGCCCTCTAGGGGTGCGCTGGGAGCTTCTCCCAACTCCCTACTTTCCCTCCCTCCCGGAGGGCATCTCTGACCTTGAAGCAGCCTGTATGGTCCTTATCTACATTCACAGAAAGCCTAGGTGAGCAGCCCTGAGTGTTCTCAATTAGCCCTCCTCTCTTCCCGGGATGTCAGGTCTCTTAGCCTGTGACTCAGGGTGAGGTCCAGTCGGAGTCGGATCTTTGTTCTGATCTTCAGGGCCCTGGGAACTTTCTGTCTGGACCTTTAGAAAGGCAAGCTCCAGAACCTACAGGCTAGGAGTCAGCTCCATGCCTACTTGTAAAAAGTTTGTAATAAAAGATTTTTCCTAGAGCAGTGAAGTGTTCATGGGGCGGGGCACCCTTTGCTGCCGGTCCCTCCTGCCAGCTGTGCGGGTTATTAGGATAAAACCTGGCTCCAAGTCAGCGTTTTTCTTGCTTCCTCCCTTTTTGTACAGCCCTGAGGCAATGGGGGCACTCCTTCCTACGTTGGTCTGGGGTGCGCCCTGAGTTTTCTCTGACTCACAGAACCCTTGGAATCGAGGCTGCACTCCAAGTTTTTTCCAACTGATACTTGAAGTGTCAGTAGACCCGAAGGCACCTGCGTCCCACAGCCTAAGTTTTGTGTTCTTTAGGTGGAGAAGTGTGGCCTGACAACAGGACTTCCCCCTGGCCTCTTTTATGGGAAATTAGCTCAGACTCGATTTCTGTTCAGTCAATGCCTTGAGGGCTGGGTTGGAATGGCAGCAGAGGGTATGYACACAAGCTCGAATGAGTGCTCACGTGCGCACGCGCGCGTACATACACACACAGAGCGAGAGAGAGAGAGAGAGAGAGAGAGAGAGAGAGAGAGAGTCATTTCATAAATTTATAAACCTGCACTGACAGTCTCCTCTTTAATTTTGTGAGCCTGAAGAACGGAAAGAAGAATGTAGGGTTGGGGAACTCAACCTTGTTCTTGTCTCTGTGTGTGTGTGTGTTTTTTTTTTTCTTTTTTCTTTCCATGAGACAGGGTATCTCTGTGTAACCTTGGCTGTCCTGGAACTTACTCTGTAGGCCTGGCTGGCCTCGAACTTACAGAGATCTGCTTGCTTCTGCCTCCCGAGTGCTGCACCACCATCGCCCGGCCCTGTTTTTCATTTTTAAGACAGGGTCTCGCTATGTATTCATGGCTGATATGTAGACCAGGCTGGTCTCAAACTCACAGAGATCTGCCTTCTTCTGCATCTTGAGTGATGGGATTAAAGGCATGAACCACCACACCGAGCTTCAACATTGCCTTCTTGACTCAACCAGGGGGAGGTCTCTGCGGGGTGGAGCGCTCACAGAGGACCGTACATGATTGGCGATCATGGGCACCACGGATGTCCCGTGTTGTGTGMCTCAAGGGAGCTGAAGGCCTTTACCTGGGACCCTGACCACCTTGGACAGCTCCCAGACGACCGTTCACAACCACGTCAAGTTACTCTTGCCCCCTGGTGGCATCATTCGGGAACGAGCCTGACTTGATCTTGGGAGCCTGCTGTGTTTGCTTTTCTTCGTGGCTTTCGAAAGCCCGGGTGCGTCTCCGAGCGCACCTGTGTGTCTCTATACACCTGTTTATCCTTTGTGGGATACATTTTGCAAACCTGCATCAGTCAGCCTAATCTCCACAGCCAGGATTTGTCCCTGGTGTTCCCCTAGTCTTAGGTCCTCCATTCTAACAGGGTGGGTGGTGAGGGTCTGGCAGTCGGATCACTCAGAAGGAGGCGTGCATCCTGGGACGTCAATTCCAAGCCAGATTCTTGGGTAATGAGGAGGCATCCTGCTGTAGAGGCTAGAGGGCCGAAGCACTCAGCCGCCTGAAGAAAGGGGACCTCCAACAGGGTGCAGAGGGAGGGGGCTCACACTAGAGGCGATGTCCCGCCCCCGCAGGTGGAGCGCGCAGGCGCACTCCCCACACTTTTCTCTGGCCTCCGCGCCTGCATCCCGTCCCGGATCCATTGCCGCAACGTCAGCGCCGCCGCCTCCTCTTTTCCTCTTCCTCCTCCGCCCCTCTCGCTTCCCGGCTTCTCCAGTCGCCGTTCCCGGAGTGGGTACCGAGCCCGGGGCTGTGGGGTGCCATGCTGCCCGGGTGGCGGCGCTGAAGCATGGCGACACCCGTCCCTCCGCCTTCCCCGCGGCACCTGCGGCTGCTGCGGCTGCTGCTCTCCGGCCTCATCCTCGGAGCGGCCCTGACTGGTGCCACCGCCCGCCGCCCGGGTGAGCGAGCGCTCTGGGCGCAGGCTGTGGGGCGCTCCGGGGCTGGGATTGCCGGGTGGGGAATCCTGACACTCGGCGCCGCCCTGCTCTTCCCTGCCACCGCCCCGGCCTTACCTAGGCCCACAGGCCAGACAGGCCCGGTCCGCTGGGCATGGATTGGGTAAACAGGTCAGGCCCGTTGAAGGCTATACTAGATGAATCTTTTCTCAGGTCCTTGGAGGCGAATGTAGATTTCACGCGCTTTTGGTCTTTGTCTGAGCTCCTGAGTCAGTCCGGTGTGTGTCTCCGGACGGACGTCTTTCTGGGTCTGCAGCCATCTGGTTCCTGGTGGCCCTTCAAAGGATCCTGGGTCTTTGTTTCTGTGTCTCTGGGGTTTCCAGTTGGCAGGGTTGTTCCTGGTGTCTTAGGGCCTTGCCTGTCAGCCCTGTCTCGTGTGTGTGTGTGTGTGTGTGTGTGTGTGTGTGTGTGTGTGTGTGTGTGTGTGTGTAGGGGTTCCCATGACAAAGTCTAAGGGTTCCAGGCCTAGGGTCTTGTTCCAACTTAGTGGCGTCAAGCTGCCCCCACCCCCTGCCCTGGAGGGCATGCACCACCCTGTCTGTTGGCCTGAGGTCTGTGTACTGACCCTTTAGAAGAGTGTGACTCCCTGACAGAGAACATTCTCGACAGAAGGGCCACAGGGTCCAAATTGTATCTCCCCGAGGGGAGTGAAGTGGGAGAGGGTGCCCATATGTCCACTGAGTTCTTCTGGAACTGTGTATGGGAGCTGCTTTGAGCCCAGCTTACAGATGAGGAAACTGAGGACATGGAGAGGTGACTGGTATGTGGTACAACTGGGACTCTAACAAGATCGGTCTGGATGTGGGGCCCTAAGAGCTGGGCAGACCTCGTCCTGGACGTTTAGCCCGGGAACTGGACTGAAGAGATTCTCGAGGAGGGTGGAGGGCCAGACTGGGCCTTGCCAGAGGTGCTAAATAGCCTGCCTCCCGGTGGGTCCTCCTCAGGGATGGACTAAGGCAGGCATTGAAGCCCCTGGGCATGTGCTGGCCTCTGCTCATGGGCCTCTGTGGCTGAGTGCAGAGACCTGGCATGGCCCCGTGTTCGGCATCCCCTTATCACACCTCGTGCCCAGGAAGGGCCGGTAGCCTGGCGTGGGTGGAAACCAGTCACTCTCCAGCCGCCAGTGTCTCTGTGACCCAGGCTGGAGGAGGTCTTTCTACCTAAGATTAACCAATAGGCCGGTGTGTGGGCTAGGGAGGCCCGACAGCCCAAAGCCAGCGCTGTGCTGCACCTCTAGTATAGGTCTGACGGGGTGTCAGCACCAGGGGCAGGGACTGTCTGGCTCCCTGTCGCCCAGCTGGTGGGTGGGGCCCATGTAAGCCTCCTGGCACAATGCCGTTAAACTCTCTCCAGCCCTAAGCTCAGATCGCTGTCACTGGAGGCGGCTGACAGTCCACGGTGGATAGAAGGTGCCACCACCTGCCACCAGAGCGTCTGGGACTTCTTTGCAGGAGATGTAGTATGCCAGATTACAGAGGAAACTAAGCCAAAGTCTGTAGAAGGGCATGGTCAACACATCCCACGGGGCCCCAGCATCGCCTGCAGTGTGGAGTGGAAGGGACTGGTGGGCTAGAGACACAGGCAGAGCTGATGGTCCTGCAGGGTACTCCCTTGGCTCTGCTGGCTCCCCGAGACAGGAGCCAGAGTCCCAGGCTGGGATTATTCCTTACCTTTGAAGCAACTGAACTTATGCATTCCATAGGAGAAACCAAGGCATAAAGCTCACTGCTCAATGTAACTGTGTCAAGATAGGACTGATTGGCAGGTATAAGAGAACATTGTACTCTGCCCCAAGCAACAAAAATGTGACTCAGAACTATGACCTAGACTGGCATCCCCAACACCAATCAGCCAGGCCTTTCAAAGCTCTCATTGTATCTAAGCCAGTGCCATCTTAGGCCTCCCAAACCCCAATGCCCTGAAGACAGAGGCCAGGCAGAGACAGCCACTGTTTCCAGACTGAGCATTTGTTCTGTGGGCTGCCGGGCTAACTCTAGGGTTATAGGATTATGTGATGGGGTCTAGAGAGGAGCCCCAGTGTTTAGGAGAAATGTCTACCCAGCATCCTTTGTTCCTACAGAGCCAAAGAGAGAACAGCGACAATCTGGATGAAAGCCTGGCTCACTGTGAGCCATGCAAAGGTCAAAGCCGGCCTTGGAGAGCGATCCTAAACAGGGCTTAGGCCTGGAGCAAGGCTGTGGGGAGTGGGTGGGGCGGCACAGTCCCCATAACACTTGGGACTGTTTGCCTCCTGATTCTGAGACGTGGCAATAGGAAACCAGGGCCTGGCCAGGACAAAGGTTAGAGCTAGGCCTGGCCAGCTCTGCGGAGGGAGGGTTCTAAGCAGAGCTGCTGCTGGAGGGGCTTGGGGGTCAGCCAGGCGGGCTGTGATGGGCCCTGCCTCTGCTTCTTCCTCAGATGCTACCACCTGTCCTGGAAGCTTGGACTGTGCACTGAAGAGGCGGGCAAAATGCCCACCAGGGGCACATGCCTGTGGACCATGCCTTCAGTCCTTCCAGGAAGACCAGCGAGGGCTCTGTGTGCCAAGGAAGCACCAATCTTCTGGTACGGCAGAGTGTAGGGTCAGGGAAAATGGGTCCGTGAGATGTGTCTCCTCCCTCCCTTCCCTGGCCAGTGGGTCCCGACCTAAGGTCCTAAAGCCCTGTGTAGCGGCCACCCCTCCCTCTGAGCATCCTAGAGTGAGTGCTCAGGTCCAAGACCAGAGTGACAAGTCCCTCCGTCCTTTCGAGATGGGTCCTCCAGGGTGGGGGATGACCTCAGGAGGAGGCGGAGAGGTCAGACTGTTAGGCTTGGACCATGACACATCGCCCAGAGCCGCCCCAGCTGTCTACTCCTGCCCCTCTAGGCAGCCTGCTCTTCTCTGTCCTTCACTTGTCCTGTTCCCCACCCCCACACTCAGCATGTTGGAAGGTGCCAGCCCTGTGGTGGCAGCCACTGCCCTTCAGTATATCCGGATGCCTCTTCAGGAGGGATGAGGGCTTTACCTGAGGTGCTGGGGTTGTGGCCAGCCAGGCTTCCTGGGAAGAGGTGGTGAAGAGGAGCCATGAGAGAAGGCTGAAGACCGAGTCCCATGTGGGAGCTTTTTATATTTGGTTTTGGTTTTTCAAGGCAAGGTTTCTCTGTGTAGCTCTGGGTATCCTGGAACTCCTCTGTAGACCAGGCTGGCCTTGAACTCACAGAGATCCACCTGTCTCTGCCTCCCGAGTACTGGGATTAAAGGCCATGCCGTGTCACAGTGTGCGGAGCTTGGGAGCTTCTCTTTGGACTGTGGGGTATTAAGGGAGAACCAGTCAGGGTCCACCCCTACCCCCACCCCAGCCCTGCAGGCAACCCCTTTTCTGAAGGCCTGCTAGCCGAGATGTGAGATGTTTGGGTGTGCTTTGGTGTTGCTTCTTTCCATCAGGATTTCCTTTCTCCTCTGAGGCAGAGAAGGCGCCTGCGGGTGGGTGAGGTAGGCTTTGTATCGACTTACAGCGCTCTGGCCACACCTTTGTGCACACTACTCAGGATGAGGGATTCTATTCCTTTCTCCTCTTGTGGGTCTCTGCATACACCCCAGCCTTCCTCTCCATTTTTCTCCTCTTCCCTAACTCCTCCCTCCCTTCCCCCACCTCTGACTCAAAGAAGCTCCCTCAGTTATCACCATGGAAACCAAGGTAGTGAAACTTTGGATGGGTCCCTCCATCTCAGGAGGCTGCTTGCTGCAGGTATTGTCAAGGGTCGGGGACTCTGTGTATGATGGCTCACACACTCCGCAGGGGAGGGCCTGCCCCAGCCCAGACTGGAGGAGGAGATCGATTCTCTGGCCCAGGAACTGGCACTGAAGGAGAAGGAGGCTGGGCACTCAAGGCTAACAGCACAGCCCTTGCTTGAGGCCGCACAGAAGCTCCTGGAACCTGGTGAGGACCCCATCCCCCCACACCCCATGCACACTACCCTGATCCTGTTTCTTTGACCAAAGGCCAAGTACTGTTGACTATGTGTATGTCTGACTTTAGCAGCTACCCTGGGATTCTCACAGTGGGGTCAACAACCCGAGCCCGGCCTCCCCTCTTCTCACCGAACCTCTTCGCCCACACCCCATACCTCCTTGAGCTCCCGGGCATCCTCTGGACCTGTGCAAATGTCTCCACTTGAGCCCCAGGAGAGGCATGGGAATGGTCTCACCCTCGGTAGGTCCAGGTTGGCAACAAAGTATGGGCATGTGGCAGGTGGGAGGAGGCACCGGGGCCTGGGGGAGGTAGACGAGGCTCTCGGCTCAGTTGACGCTCTCTCCCACAGTGCTGATCCTGGCTTTCGGCTTGGCAAGCGCCGCCGCCCTGACTGTGGCAGCCCTCTGCTGGTGTAGGTGAGCCTCAGACCCCAGTTGGCTGGCGGGTAGGATCTGACCTTCAGTTCCATAACACTCTCAACCCCAAACTCCCTCAGGCTTCAGCGAGAGATCCGCCTGACCCAGAAGGCTGACTACGCCGCCACAGCCAAGGGGCCCATTTCACCGTCGACACCGCGAATCTCGGTGTGTAGCTCCACCCCCACAGGCACGCTTTTATTTTGTGCACCCCAACATGCGCTTAAGATGTTCCCCCCTTCCACAGCCTGGGGATCAGCGGCTGGCACACAGCGCTGAGATGTATCATTATCAGCACCAGAGACAGCAGATGCTGTGCCTGGAGCGGTGAGCGCCCTGATCTGAAGCGATCTCCGCCCCACCCCACCCCCCACCCCCGCCCCCCCTCGCACCTCTGCCCCACCCACACCTCCCCTGGCCACCCTCCCCTGCCTGCTCCTCCCCTGCCTGCTCGAAACCTCTTACTCCCTGCCCTGCACCCCAGACCCCGGCCCCTACCCAGGGCAACAATACATTGGGCCCTTGTCCCTTGGAGAGAGCACAGAGGACCCAGCTATGTTACTCCCACCAGGCATAAGGAACCTCCAAAGGAACTGGAGTCAGCTTCCTCCGATGAGGAGAATGAAGATGGTGACTTCACTGTGTATGAGTGCCCGGGCCTGGCGCCAGTGAGTGCCCTGGGCGGGTGGGGGGGGTTGTCTGCTGGGGCTTCCTCTCGTCTTGTCTCAGGCCTTGCCACCAGGAGCTTGACCGAGTGTCTTCACAGACAGGGGAGATGGAGGTGCGCAACCCACTGTTTGACCATTCCACGCTGTCAGCACCAGTGCCTGGTCCCCATTCCTCACCGCCACTGCAGTGACGCCTAGGTCCACTTGCCTGCAGCCCACAGCCCACCAGTGGGGACAAGCAAGTCCTGGTGTTCCCCATGGAAAAGAGCAGCATTGTGACCCTCTGCATGCTTTGGCAGGAGGGAGGCGCCAGCCCCTGGGCTCCCTTGCCAGGGAGATTCTCCGCCTTATGTGGGAAATCCAGCATCTGCTTGCACATTCTCTGTCTGGTGTGAACCCTCAAACTGGAGATACAGGTCCAGGAACCGTAGAGCCCAGACATGGATAGAGAGTTCTGGAGACAAAAGCCAATTAAAGTCTTTTTCAAACCTCTGAGTGGCTTCTAGGTTCACTGGTGGTGTTGTCAGTCTACCCTGGGTGGCCTCGGTGGGTGGACATTGAGTGAGGGGCTGGGACCTTCTCTCGCCATTCCAGAGAGAGGCGGTACCTCTGAAAGGAGGTCGAAGGCTGGAGGAAAATCAGATACAGGACAGCCCTCACCATCTACAGTGGGGACTCACTCCTACTACCTACCCGGGTCCTCCTCTGCCCTAGAGTTTAGGAATATCAAGGGGACACTACAGGGCTAGAGTAGGCTAAAGAAGGCCGGATCCTGAAGACCCCTTCCTGAGGGATACAAATAGGAAAAGGGGCAGTGTGCATATGCCTGGCTGTGGGTGGCAGTGTCTCCATTCCTGTGTGTTAGCTACCTAGGACAAAACCCAAGAGAATAGCATATAGGCCTGTAGGATTCTTACAGGGACAGATTCCTGAACCCCTGTGTGTAATGTATTGGTGGGAGAGGGAGCCAGGCCAGCAGACAGACTTGGGGAATATATATAGCAAGGTGCATGAGGCAGGGATCTGGGTAGGGTGTACATAGAGCCTTACCTGCCCAAAGCTGGGGATGGACCCGCCACTCCATCCTTATGGTTCAGAGGATGGTCTGTGACAGCAGCCAGACTTTCAGTTCTGAATGAGTGAAAGTAGTGTGTGTGTGTGTGTGTGTGTGTGTGTGTGTGTGTGTGTGCGTGCGCGCGCACGCGCGCGCACACGCGTCCCTTTGGCTGTTCTAGAAATCTGCCTGTCTCTGCCTCTGTCTCCTGAGTGCCCAGCTACCTGAATGTATGAAGAGGAGCATCCTGACTCCTTTAGTTTGTTTCTCTACTAGTCGTGCTGTCTGTAGGGAAGGATCCTGCTGACCATATGACTCCCTTTGAAAGCATAGGGAACACGTCCCTCCTTACTTTCCTTCCAGTAGGACATGTACTGGTTACAGTCTAATCTTTGGAGACTCTATGGCCTCTGGTCAGGAAGATAGGTGAGCTGGGCCTGCTGGTGCAAGCTCTCGGGAGCCCGAGGCAGACAGATCTCTGTGAGTTCATAGTCAGCTTAGTCCACGTATCAAGTTCCAGGCCAGCCAAGGCTACATAGTGAGGCTCTGCCTAAGAAAGAGAGAGTGGAAGGGAGGGGAGAGAAACACCGAGACTCAGAGACACACATAGGCACACACACAGGGTGATGGGGGGAGGGGGAGAGTGCCACCCTGTTAGAAGGGGTCCCAGTGTTCCTTGGGTCCTAGCTGGCCATCCGGGGCCAGGGTCGAATGTTGGTAGTCCTTTTTGACCTTCTAATTCTCATGGGCGCAGGGGTAAGGCTTTGGCCATCCCACAAAAGGTGGCTTTACTAGCTCTGTAACTTTGTTTTGTTGTGTGTTTTTGTAGTCCTGGCTGTCCTAGAACTCACTCTGTAGACCAGGCTGGCCTGGAGACGCGCCTTCCTTTGCCTCCTGGATGCTGGGATTAAAGGCGAGTGCTACCACTCCCAGCTTTTTTTTTTTTTTCTTCTTAGCTTTGTAATTTTAAGTTCTGTGTAACATTTAGAGAAAGCTTAGACAAAAACAAAACGATTTTAGTAAATCTTGATTTTGCTATGACTCAGTTTCCGCAAGCAGTTATCCCCCACCACAGTCTTCATCTTGATTAGACTAGACACTCTCGGTCTTTAAATTTTATCCTTAGATCTCATACAATGCACTCAGAGCTTCTGCGTCTTAGTGCTACAGCTTGGATTTTTAAATTTTGTCCTCATCTTCCAGTTTCAGGACAAACATCTCATTCTATTCTGTAAAACCAACCCTTGTCTGTGTACACACACACATATACATATATATGGCACAGTTGTAAATGAAGATTATCTGTTCATATTGTTAAGCCTTTAAGTTTTCCCCTGTTACAAGTCTCAAGCCAAACTCACTTCTTGGATTCCCTCCCCCCTTTTTTTCCTGCTTGCATCTTACAAAGTTTCTGGCTAGAAAAATTTTACATACCAGCCAGAGCCCATAGAATTATCAGTGACCTTTGTTGTGGAGTGCTCGCTGGAAAAGACTGCTGGGACATGGATTTAAGTCAATGGAAAGTTTATTATCCATCCAGTGATTACATTGGGTGTTCAGGATCTCAGTGGAGCTTTGAGCCTTTCTCAGGATGAGCTTTTAAACATAAAATCCATGCCCTGGGTTGACATACTTCAATGAACAAGAACACATAGCCAGAAGCGGAGATACAGAAGCCAAAAGCAAGGTTAGTACATTTTGAGACTCCTAGGACTATGGACTTTGATGGATTATGTCTTTTTTTTTAATATAGATTTATTTATTAGTATATGTAAGTATACTGTAGCTGTCTTCAGATACACCAGAAGAGGGCATCCAATCTCTCTGGATGGTTGTGAACCACCATGTGGTTGCTGGGATTTGAACTCAGGACCTTTGGAAGAGCAGTCAGTGAGTGCTCTTAACCATCTCTCCAGCCCCAGATTAGGTCTTTTTTGTTCTGTTAGATGATGCTGTGTGTACGCTGAGTTTTACAGCCTGCATGGTCCTCCCATTGTGGAGTTAGTTGTGCTAAGGTCTAGGGTCCTGTTACATTCCCCACTGAACTTGGTGAATGCATCAAATCGCAGGCTCATCCTGCTCTAAAGAGGTCTAGTTGGTTCTAAGGGCCATTAATTTTACTGAATCATACAGTTGGCCACATAGTTTACAATGAAGGGTCTCGCCCAGGCTCAGTCAGTGCTGATGGTGGAATAGTTAGCCAGGGGACCAAGAGAACAGAGACTAGTATCAATTACCTGACTGATATCTTTGTCTCTTTTTCTTTTTGAGTCCCTACCCACCTCATGGCAAGATTTTTTTTAATTTCTCTTTATCAATTAGCATAGAAGCAACATGTTTTTAGTTTTTCAAAGCCATACGTTGCTGATTTAAAATCTCATGAGAAGGCCGGGCGTGGTGGCGCACACCTGTAATCCCAGCACTTGGGAGGTGGAGGCAGGCGGATTTCTGAGTTCGAGGCCAGCCTGGTCTACAGAGTGAGTTCCAGGACAGCCAGGGCTATACAGAGAAACCCTGTCTCAGAAAAAAAG
>BDUI01002191.1:80549-111205 GCA_002335545.1 Apodemus speciosus | reverse complement strand
CACACACACACACCATGCTCCATGGTACAGCACATGTACACACACACACACACACACACCATGCTCCATGGTACAATACATGTGCACACACACTCCTAAATAAATAAATAAACCCAATTTAAACACATATTTTTTTAAATTAACATGTACATGCGTCTCTGTGTGGGTACATGCGTGTGTCCACAGAGGTAAGAGAAGGGTGTCACACCCCCTGGACCTGGCGTTACAGGCGGTTGTGAGCTGTCCAAAGCAGATGCTAGCTGAATGTGAGTTCTCCGCAAGAGCGACACGAGTTCGTWAACTCTACCTTCGTGCCATCCCCAAATGTCAGTAATGGAAAAATGTCTGTTTGTGGGTATTTTGCCTGTGTGTCTGTCTRTCCACCACATGTGTGCAGTGCCTTCAGAGGTTAGAAGAGTGTGCTGGCTCCCCCTGACCGTGTCCTCCAGGAGAGCAGCTCTCTAACCACCTCTCCAACTCCCCTTGTCCTGGTGCAAAGCTTGGGCTGTGGTGCCCGAGTCCCTGGAGAACCAGCTCTTGGCAGATTTGTAGCTCGTCCAACAACAGCACCTTGACGAGGACACGGACAGGCTCATTCTCCAAAGGCTTGATGGGGGAGCGTGGGGAAGGAGGGACTGGACTGCCCAGACCACCGTTCCCACGCCAGCCTGTTACCGTGTTACCCCTCAGCAGCCGCCTTCACCTAGGTGACCCCTTTACTGCCGGCAAGCCTACAAGGCCCTGTCTCTATGCTTCTCCAAAGACAAGCCCTGCCTGAGGGAGGGCTCCTAGAGCCCCAAGTCCCCACTGTTATGTGGGTTAGCTCCTTAGCAGGATCAAGTGACTCTGCAGAATGGCCACCAGGGGGACCTCTAGGCACACATCTGACCAGTCTTGAAGGTTGGGGGTCCAGATCAGGCAGGCTGGCAGGCACTTTCCTTAAATTCCTGCTGCCCCAGGTGTGTGTGTGTGTGTGTGTGTGTGTGTGTGTGTGTGTGTGTGTGTGGTGCAGCAGCTTGTAGGGCTGTGCCCTGCTCTGGTTGGAGGAGGGTCCACAAGGTCTCTTAGTCTGGGTAGAGAAGAATGTGACCTGTGAGTGTAGAGCAGGGCTTGGGTGCCTTGGTGAGGAGGAGGTCTGGTGAGGCGAGGCGGGTGCGGTGTTGCGCTCCCTGGCTCTCCCTTTGACTCATCGCTCCCCTTCCCCCCTTTTCATTCTGACCCATTTCTGGGCTAAGCTTCTGAACGGACTCCCCGTCAGCATGTTCTCACGGTCAGGCGCCCCACAGTGAAGAGACCCACCTAAGAGAGCCCGTGGACCCTCCTCCAACCTGAGCTGGTGTGGGGGAGGTTCCTTCAAATCCACCCAGGAAGGGAACAGCCTGTGGGCGTGAGTGAGGCTGGGGTAAAGGCCCCAGCCAGCCTGGCAACACAAACAGGAAGAACAGCAGGCCCTGGCAGCCAGAAGCCGGGTGCCGCAAGCGAGCACGAGCGGGCAGGACGGCCCCCTTCCTGCAGGCCCCTCACAGTTTTCTGGGTTCCTGACACAAGAGAAGAGGTGGGGCGGGGTGAAGTGAGCTCTGAAGCCAGAGTGAGACTCTCCTGGGGTCACCTGGCTTGGAGAGAGATGGAGAAAGATGCCGGGGCAGAGACAGAGGGGCAGATATCACTCCGGTTATCTTGCTAAGTGCAGAGTGACTATGAGAGCAAGGGCACAGCTGCCCGCTCTGTGACCACCTTGCCTTGTATCTCAAACCAGCCAGAGCGTTTCCGACAGCACCCATACCCTCCCTTCCCCTTTAGACATTGTGCAAGCTCTCCACCACAGTCTGGAGATTATACCCTGCCTGGGGAGTGGGTAGGGCACTTCTGAGGTGCCAATCAGTCTGCATTCACCCCTGCCCTGGCCATGGGCTGCTGTCAGTTTCTTGGTTCCTGTCTCCACAGCAGCCTTGTCACGTGAGACTATGGCTGGGGGCGGGGGTGCAGGAATCCTGGAAGTCCAGGGGTGAAATAGGGTCGGACAGAGCGAAGAGGTGTCCCTAAAGGGTCTGGGGCCGATCTGGCCAACAGTTTCCTTCCTTCAGAACTCCTGGTCTGCAGCACGCCAGCCATTCTCCACACATGGCTCCATGGCGTCCCGCTCAGCAGGGCGGGGGATCTGGGGGCAGGACGGAGGAAGCTCAGCTACAAGCTATAGGTTAGCCCACCAGAGCCAGCTGGAAGGAAACCGAAAGCCTGGACCTGAGGCTGGGACTCGCTTTCCTGTTTCTGGGGTGGACGCCAACCCCCTGCCCACCAGCCTGCCTGTCCACGTCAGGGACACACAGACTCCTTCCCTTTCCAGACTGGAAAGCCCCCTCCTGGGACAGCAGGAAGGAAGCAACCTGCAGCTCTTCCAGGCCCGGGCCTCGGGCTGAGCCTGCAGATCAAGGTTTGTACAGGTCTTGGCAGGGAGGGATGAGCATGTCCAGTGCCCCGCCCCGCCCCCAGTCCACTGCAGGTAGCTCCTGGGTCTGCCCTTCAGGGCATGTGCTGAGGGCTCATTAGACTGGGATGGGCCCTTTCCTGAGGATTACAGTTCTGTGAACTAAAGGTGGCAGAACAGCAGTTTGTAATGCCTGAGGCCTGGGAGAAAAGGTCCAGCTTAGTGGGGGATTGGAGGGAGTAGGTATCATCATTGCAGGGAGGGGCCTCTGCGGGCTCCTGGGAAAATGCAGTTGCTTTCTTCGGGTGCCCTGGGGTTGTGTGGTGAGCAGAGGATGGAGGAGCTCATTGGGGAGGGGATCACTTCTGCTCAGAATGCTCACACGGGGCCTTTCCTTTTCCTGAGGGCAAGCAGGCCTCTTCATCCCCCTCCTCTCCCTCCTCCTCTTCTCCCTCTTCCTCCTCCTCCTCCTCCTCTTCTTCCATACGCCTAGCTGGTCATTTCTAGGGACCAGCAGGGTTGGGAAGGGGCCTTGTCTCGGCCTTCCTCCTGTCTCAATTCCCTCTTTGAGCAGAGGACGGGGTGGGTGGGGTGGGGTTGGATGGTGGTTGATGCCAAAGATTGAAGGCGTAGGGCGGGGCAGGAGTGGGATGGTCCCTGGCTTCCTCACCTTGGTAGATGAAACAGAAGCATTGGGGGCTGAGTGGAGCAGCAGCTGTGATTTCAGGGAGCCTCTCTGGAGAGGCCGCTGTGATTTCAAAACCTCCTTCCTTGGGTGACTGATTTCAGAAGGCTCTAGATGAATTGTATTGGTGAGTGCCTGGCCCTTGAGCAGCCCCAGCTGGGGATGGTGGGGATTTATGGGTGTCCCTGAGCCTAGRGTGACAGGGCCTCTCCTTTTTTATTGTGCTTCAGGGTACAGCCCTACCCGGAGGCTGCGGGCCTGGGGCACCCTGGCTGGAGGTGCAACGCTCATGGTAATCTGGCTTTTCTGGGTGCTGGGATCAGCTCCTGGGGGTGCCCCAGTGCCTCAGCCCATGCTCACCATCCTTATCTGGCACTGGCCTTTCACCAACCGGCCTCCGGAGCTGCCTGGTGACACCTGCGCTCACTACGGCATGGCCGGCTGCCGTCTGAGTGCTAACCGGAGCCTGCTAGCCAGTGCTGATGCTGTGGTCTTCCACCACCGTGAGCTGGAGACCCGGCGATCTCGCCTGCCCCTGGACCAGAGGCCGCGTGGGCAGCCTTGGGTCTGGGCCTCCATGGAATCGCCCAGTAATACCCATGGTCTCCATCACTTCCGGGGCATCTTCAACTGGGTGCTGAGCTATCGGCGTGATTCAGATATCTTTGTACCCTACGGTCGCTTGGAGCCCCACTCTGGGCCTACACCCCCACTGCCGGTCAAAAGTAAGATGGCTGCCTGGGTGGTCAGCAATTTCCAGGAGCGGCAGCAGCGTGCAAAGCTGTACCGGCAGCTGGCCCCTCATCTGCAGGTGGATGTGTTCGGACGCGCCAGCGGACGGCCCCTGTGCGCTAACTGTCTGCTGCCCACTGTGGCCCGGTACCGCTTCTACCTGTCCTTTGAGAACTCCCAGCATCGGGACTATATCACTGAGAAGTTCTGGCGCAATGCGCTGGCCGCTGGCGCTGTGCCTGTGGTGCTGGGACCTCCTCGGGCCACCTACGAGGCTTTTGTGCCACCAGATGCCTTTGTACACGTGGATGACTTCAGCTCTGCCCGGGAGCTGGCTGTCTTCCTTGTCAGCATGAATGAGAGTCGTTATCGTGGCTTCTTTGCTTGGCGAGACCGGCTTCGTGTGCGGCTCCTGGGTGACTGGAGGGAGCGCTTCTGCACCATCTGTGCCCGTTACCCCTACTTGCCCCGTAGCCAGGTCTATGAAGACCTTGAAAGCTGGTTCCAGGCTTGAACTCCTGCTGCTGGGAGAGGCTGTGTGGGTGGAAGACTGGAGTTGAAACCCGATAGCTAGGCATCCAGACTTTTGGTGACCATGGACTAACCCAAGGCTTTAGGTCAGTGAACAGAAAGTCAYGATATGAGGAGGAAACTGGGCTGAGAAGCCATGTGGACTCTGGTGGGCTTTACAGTAGGGTCCCAGGGAAAGAGACAATTAATTAATTAATTAATTAATTAGCTGCATATGGAAAAGCTAGTCAAATGGAAAGGTGACTGAGGGTCCCTGGCTTACCTTCGGCCGATGGCCGAAGGCTCAGATGGAAAGGGGAGCCAGAACCCGAAACTTCCACAGTCAGGGTGTTTAGCCTCAAGGATACATATGCATGTCCTAGAACTCTGGGTGCAAACTGCACACTGGGCCCAGGGACTTGTGGAAGAAGGATAGTGTAGACGATTCTGTGCTTTTGATACCACGGTCCCTTTAGGGAAAGAGGCACCACTAATAAAGACACTGACAGAAATCTCCAGGTCAAGTCTGCTAGGCGGTAGAGCTCAGCAGCCGGCTTCCTCTGCTCAGTTCCCTCCGGCAGCCATTGGGTTTCTTGCTTCTGCCCGAGAGCCTTGCTTAAGTGACACCTTACCAGGAACCCAAAGCCCCTGGCAGGCACAGACCTGAGAACTAAGGTCAAACACAGCTGTGGCTAAGGTGCCACATGTCATCAGTCTCAGGTGGGAGGGGTGTCCTGTGTATGGGGTATGAGCCGTTAAGACTTTTCGCTAAAGAGCCTGCTGCAGGAGCCCCTGTGCTGGGCTGGGTGTGCGGGGAGGAGACGAGAGGTGAGCCTATGAGGCTATGACAGGTTGAGTTCTGGGATGGGCTGGGGCTTCGGTTTATCCGGGGATGGGGTGGCAGTTCAGGCAGGAAGCTGCCCTCCCCCTGTGGTTTGTGGGAAAGGCCTGCCCATGGCTTCCTGCCCTGACCTAGCCTCATGGGCTAACTGGAGAGAAGGAAGTGTCCTGAGGCTGGGGGTTGGGTGCAGTTTTGTGTCCTCTCAGCCCAGGAGAGGAGCTGGAAGAAGGAGCTGGGAAGTGGGTGAGGCTTTAGCCCTCGACGGGTTTCATTCACTTTGGGAGTGAACTGTGTGTCCCAGGCTGGACCCCACACAGCCTCCACCTTCCTAGTCACAGGTGGGAAACCCAAGCAGGTCTGCAGCCTTCCAACACAGTCCTCAGGGCATCTGAGGAGCTAGTGGCCCTCTGCCGCCCCCTGCTGCCACATGGAGATAGTAGTCCCGTGCGGGTCTCCACAGGCCCACCTTCGAACACATCTAAGGACCCACCAAAGGCTGCCCCATGAGCAGAAAGCTAGGCTTACATGAATATGGAGGGGGTGGGGCGGTGGGTGGTGCTGCGGTAGCAAGTAAGCCACTTATGTAAAGGACAGGCTGTCTTTGCAGTCACCCCTGCAGCCCCTTTTATGCAGTCTGGCTAGAGCAGCGAGGCCTGATCTGGCAGCCACAATGATGACTGTGATACATTTTCACACTTGTGATGCCTCAGCACCATTTTGAATATAAACCTAACGTTCTCAGGAGGCCGGAATCGGGGCGCTCTCTCCTTTAGTAGTTTGCAGTTATGCACGCTCAGCCCTTCACGTGGGGTGTGTAGCTCCTCCTGCCTGGGAAGCATTTCTGCTGCCCTGCTCGCTGAGTATGTGTCTCGCCTGCATGGAAATCACAGCTAGGCTGCAGTGACCCCATACGGCTGCACCTTCCTTCTTCTAAACTCCGTTAAAACTCTGTGAGAGCTGGGCAGTGGTGGCGCATGCGTGGTCTACAGTGAGTTCCAGGACAGCAAGGGCTACACGGGGAAACCCTGTCTTGAAAAACAAAACAAACAACAACAACAAAAAACTCTGTGAGAAACAAATTTGGATGACACCCTGGACCTCAAAACAGCTCAGCCCTCGGCTGTCTCCACCTGCATGGAGTGTGTGCGTGACTCTCAGGCTCTGTAAAGCAAGAGGCAACTTTCAGTCTCCTCTGACCACTGAAGATGCCTAACTGTGTGTGTACAGGGTCTCACGTAGCCCAGGCTGGCTTCGCATTCTCTATATACCCAAGGATAACCTTCAATTCCTGATCCTCCTGCCTCTGCCTTTCTGGTGCTGGGATTACATGTGCGTGGTTGCTCTCTATTATTTATTTTATTGAGCTATGGTCTCTCTGTGTGTGGCCTTGAACTCACAGAGACCTGCCTATCGCGGCTTCCCGAGCTGAGTGCTGGGGTTAAGTGCTGCCATGCGCCGCTGTTGCACTCCGTTTTGATAATTTAGGCTAATGTCATTTCATCAGCAGGTGGCTGGTCTATAAGGAGCACAGAACGCTTTTGTAAAGGTGGTCAAACCACTGCAGTCCCTCTCCCCAGGCTCCTCTTTAAAATATCGAAGTCACCATGCTGTTGGGATTCTCCTAATGGATCAATGTCTCTCCTCTAAATGAGTGACTGACCCTGCTTCCTGTCTCTACGTGCGAGGAGGGTCAATCTAATGGTGACCAAGCCTCCTTCAGTTTTCCAAACAGGACAGTAGAACACCTTGGGGACCCCTCTGCATAAATCTCCCAATTGGAGACACATATTTGGAATCTCCTGGGAGAAGCATAGGGTGCCCGCGTTCTCCCTAGACCTCGGAAAGGTGCGAGCCAGGATCTCGGTTTAGGTGGGGGTTTGAGGGATCTTGGGGACATTGCATTAAGGGCCCAGCGAGCGGCCAGGCCTAGTGCTGTGCGCAGGTGCAGGCGGGCCCGGGCCTGCGGGCTTGGGCGCCCCCTGGCGGCTCTCCGAGCGCCGAGACGCCTTTAAGCGGGGGCGACGGGCGCGTCAACGAGTCGCTGTAGCTCCGGCCGCCGGGGCGGAGCCTGCGAGCAGCAGCTCCTGGACGCTTGAGCGCCCCGCCCCCGCGCGGGCGATGCCGAGCGGCGCGGCCGGCAGCGGGGCCCGGCGGGGCGCGCAGAGGAGAGGGCCGCGGCGCTGAGGCGGCGGAGCGCGGCCCGGCCATGGGCTTCCTGCACCAGCTGCAGCTGCTGCTCTGGAAGAACGTGACGCTGAAGCGCCGGAGCCCGGTGAGCGAGCCGCGCCCGCCCTTAGGGGCTCGCGGGGCGCGCGCCCAACCTGCCGGTGCGCTCTCGCGTGCACGTGCAGCGTCTAGGCGCGCGCAGCCCCCGGGAGGGCGCCACCGGAGACCCTGTGTCGGGCCGGACGCTTCCGCGGGCTTCCGGGCCTCCGGCGGAGGSTTCGGCTGTGCCCCGGTCCGCTGACACTCGCAGCGCACGGCTGAGTCACGGGCCGGCGCCCTCCGCAGCGCTTTCTCTCAGGCTGGGGTGGGGGCAGGTGGTCCCTGGACTTCGGCTCGAGCTAGGTCCAGGGTCCTGGGACAGAACGCTAGCTGGGACACACCATTGAGCTTAGGGACTCCGAGCCCTGCTCCCATCGTCTCTGGGGCCCCCATAGGAACCTGTCTTTTCATTCCCTTTACTGATACTCTGCCCTTGGGCAAGCATCTTAGGCTGAGGCTGGTACCAAACAGCCTTCGCCGCCGCTGCTACTGGCCTCCTCCTCCTCCTCTTCCCCCTCCTCCTCTTTCTCCTCCTCCTCCTCTTCCTCCTCCACTACCATCACCACCAGCAGCAGCACCACCACCACCAGCCCCAGCACCACCTTCTCTATCTTCATCTCCGTTCCTAACCCATCCTGGCATGTCCACAACCCTTACTCCTGCTGACTCACCCCTGGGGATGTCCTTGTTGTGTGGACTCAACCTGTTAAATCCCAGCACCCCTTTCGTCCTTTGGGGCCAGTTTCTCCCGAGGCTGCTCTTCTGATTTCTCCTGCCTCGGGCCTCTCTGGGGGCTGGGTTCTGCTGAGCTGCTCAGTACCTGTCTAGGGCAGCCAGGGCATAAAGACTGTTGGGGTGGGAGTCCGGGTGAGGAGCAGGACGGTGGGCGTGGATGGCGTTTGCAGTGGGTTTTCATCCCCGTCCCTGGAAGGGCAAGGGCATCCAGAGAGTCCTGGGCCAGCAAGAGTGTCCGAGGGCCCTTGGGATTTTCCAGGATGGAGACGAGAAAGTGCAGGATCTAAAAGAAGGACCTTAACCAGCTCGTACCCAGAGACCCCTTGGGCAGCAACACTCCTCCTGTGTTCTTCTTTTTGTACTTTAGATTCGTAACAAGAAACTCTAGTCTGTAGGCAGGGTGGGTAGCAGTCATCACCACAGCCTGGCAGGATTCCTGTGGGCACCTGGCCCTGGCTGACGGCCAGGACTGGGTACGTTCTCAGTTCTGGTTGTCTGGGACTGGCTCTAGTGGGGTCTGAAGGCGCGACCCTGGGGCTGTAGCTTTGAGTCCTTGGGGGAAGGGACAGAGTGAGGATGTATGTAGACATGCCTCAGTGCTAGCCCCATGTTGTTTGTCAGGAAGACCCCTCAGGGCTTGGGGCAGAGGCTAAAACATAGTTCCCGCACCAGATAGGAGCCTCACACCAGGGTGGAAGAAGAGTCCAGTGACTTGACAGGCAGTTGGAGGCGCCCATTGCCTTTTCCTAGGCCTGACCCCTGCCTGCTAGGCAGGGTTCATCTGTTGGGCTTTCCTGGATTATTCAACATTCACAGAGACCCATGAGACCACAGAGGAGAGCCTCAGCCTATGGGGGAGCTGCCAGCAGTGACTGGCTTCTTCCAGGCAGACAGTCTTCGCTGGTGTCAGGGGTGCACCCGTGCAAAGCTTTGATCTGGAGAGGACCCCAGGACTTCTGCCCTTCCTTCGTCCAAGTACTACCCTGTTGTAGAGTCGCACATGGGATGTGGGTCCACCCTGGCACCCTTAGGAGGCTCCCCAGGATTGAGTAGTTGTGGTGGAAGCTAACATCACACTTGAGTACCACCTACTACCCTGCCCAACCTCCATCACAGCAAGCACAAGGCTGCGCAGGCCCAGGGTGAGCATGGAGATACTGGGGCAGGGTAGAAGCATGGGACTTGTCTTGAGAGACAGAATCCCTAGGTCACCTGCTGTCACCCAGGTGAGACAGGTAGTGCTGGACCTGTGCTGTGAGTCTGTAACCCGATGCCCCTCTGTTGCCCTCTGCCTCCCAGCTAGGACTCTCTCCCAGCAGCTCATGCGCAGCCGTTGCTATAGTGATAGGGGAGCCAGCCTGGCCTTGCTGCAGTTACTAGGGCGGAGGTGCCCAGGGCAGGGCAGATGTGCCTGTGGTAGGGCAAGTGTGGGTAGGGCTGTCTGTTGAGCGGTGGCCCCTGGCACTCTGTGTGTGTGAAAGGCAGTGTCCTGCAGCCCTGGGTACTGCACATACCACCTCCTCCGCGGGCCCTGGACTCCATCCTGGCGGGAGAGGAGGTGGAGGCTGGCACAGGCTGAGGCACTGGAGGGTATAGACAACGCAGCAGGGTGTTCTGGGTCACAGAGGGCTATTGTCAGCACAGTGGGCACAGCCAGGGGCCGGCCGGCCGGGGATGGCCCCACACCACTCCTGGGAGGGGCTTTAGCGTCTGCCTCAGATGGTGATGAGGGAGAAGGAGACCTGAGAGCGAAGAGCCACGGGCCCACCACCACTGCTTCTGTGGCCCCCCTTCCCTAGGATCTTAGAGGCAGGAGCTCCCCGGTATATTTCCTGACCTTCCTCCCTGAGCTAAGGCGGGGGCAGGAATAGGTAAAGGCCTTTGTTTTCCAGATGGCACGGGAGGTGAGTCTGGGCTCCAGGGGGTTGGCACTTCTGGCCTACCTTGGCAGCCTGGCCCTGAGAGGTTAGGGCAGGAAAAGAGGCTTTTTGCCACAAGGACCATGGTGGCCAGAGGCTCGGTGCCCTGCTCACCTGCTGGGCCTGGCTCACACCAGGGCTCATTTCTTGAGTCAGGGAGATGAGTTGAGTAAATGAATGAGTCACAGTTGACCACAAACTGGCTGACTTTTGACCTCTTCAGAGGACAGGTGACCCATGGTCTGACAGGCACAATCTAGGGGCCCCACTTGATGGTACCACATAGCATTCAGCATCTTGGTACACTGGGAGGGACTACCGCCTCGGCTGGACCTGAGAAACGTGTGCTGACCCTTCGTGGCCACTGGCTGCACGTGACTAGGCTGGTCCTTCAAGGACGTCAGGAGAACCTAGGCCAGCACATGTTCATCACGTCCGGCCCTGGGCAGGCAGTGGACAGACTGCATGCCCTCATGTGGCCACCCTTTCCAGTGGGTCCTGGCTTTTGAGATCTTCATCCCGCTTGTCCTCTTCTTCATCCTGTTGGGACTGCGGCAGAAGAAGCCCAGCATCTCTGTGAAGGAAGGTGAGGTGCAGGCAGAGCCTGGGCACATCGGTGGGCAGGGAGGGAATGAGCGTCCTCCATGTGCACGAGTCGGCCTGAGTGTGTCCCCATTTCCAAGCCTCCCTGAGGCCATGGCCCCAGTGCCTGCTCCCTGTGTGGTCCTGGCCGCACTCGGCTAGGTTACGGAGGTTGTRGCCGGCCGTGGTGCCCAGGAATGATGGAGTTGCCTGTTTCCAGAGGACAGGCATTCACTAGTCTCCTCTGTTCTGTTTTGACCTGCCCCCACCCTGCATGGTCTCTGTCCTCCTCGGCCCGGCCTGCATGCAGTCTGTAAGTGAGCAGCCATCTCCTCCTCGCTGGCCCGGATGGCAGCCATGGGTGGCCTGGCGGGCCCTCCTGGTGCCCTTCAGCAGCCCTCTAGCTTGCATTAACAGTCTCCTAGCAGCTGGGTCCTGCAGAAGCCACCGCCTGTGCTCAGGAAAGGCGGGCTTATGACTCAGGGTGGTGGGCTGTGAAGGGCCAGGCCACTTTGGCCATAGCTGGTGTCCTTGTCAAGCCACTGCAGTAACGTCGTGGCAGGGCATCTGTGAGGTTGCCTGGTCGTGCTTTATAAGGGTGGGGTTCCTGGGTTGAGCCTGGGCTAGCCTGAGATGAGGCTGTGATGGCCTGCAACTTCTCCTTCAGACTCCTCAGGGCTGTTGCACTCACTCTGCTAACCAGTTGGCCTGAGAGGTCAGAGGTCACTGCCAAGGGGCGCCTCATGTGCCACCTCGGTCTCTGTTAGAAGGGGAGATAGTTGGGGCATTTGGGCACTGCATAGGCTAAGGAGTGATAGGCTGGGCGTTACAGGAGAGGGGATGGCAGGTGACCCTCTGACCTCTGACCTACAGAGCCATTTGCCTTAGCACAGCTTGGGGCCAGGTGCTCTGTGCCCCAGTCCCAGTCTGCCTGAAGCTTCTGGCCCTTCCTGACTGTCTCTGAACGTCTCTTGGCCCCRTCTCCCTCATTCTTGATCCCACTAGCTTTCTACACTGCAGCACCGCTGACATCAGCCGGCATCCTGCCCGTCATGCAGTCGCTTTGCCCCGATGGCCAGCGTGATGAGTTTGGCTTCCTGCAGTATGCCAACTCCACGTGAGTGCCCTACCCCATACCTTGGGAGGCAGGTCCTGCCCCCCACCTCTACCCCACAGCAATAGCTGATGTCTTATGACGTTCCAGGGTCACCCAGCTTCTGGAGCGCCTCAACCGTGTAGTGGAGGAGGGCAACCTGTTTGACCCAGTGCGACCCAGCCTGGGCTCAGAGCTCGAGGTCCTGCGCCAACGTCTGGAGGCCCTCAGCTCAGGCCCTGGCACCTGGGAAAGCCACTCAGCCAGACCTGCAGGTGTGCCCTGCATGGGGACGGCTTGTGGCGGGGAGGGCCTACGGGCTGTCACTGGAAGTCTGCCTCATGGCTCTGGGACCTTGTGTCTGCCCCACATTGTCCCTTGCCTGTGTGCTTGAGGCAGGACCAGTGCAGTGCTTGGTGGCTCTGCTGGCAGCCTCTCTGGGACACTTTAGCCCAGCTGGAGCTGGCCCTCAGTCCCATCCTCCTGCCTGTCCAGTTTCATCCTTTTCTCTGGACTCGGTGGCCAGGGACCAGAGAGAGCTTTGGCGTTTCCTGATGCAGAACCTGTCACTGCCCAACAGCACGGCCCAGGCCCTCCTGGCTGCCCGTGTGGACCCTTCCGAGGTGAGGTGGGGCTTCCCCTGTCACCCCTGGTTCCGGGGGGGGGGGTGGGGAGAGCACTGCAAGTGTGCCTGAGCTCCTGTCAGGGCTCTGGAGCCGCCACTGACCAGAGCCCTCACGATGCAGGTCTATCGCTTGCTTTTCGGTCCTTTGCCTGACCTGGATGGAAAGTTGGGTTTCCTCAGGAAGCAGGAGCCCTGGAGCCACCTGGGTAGCAATCCTGTGTTCCGAATGGAGGTGAGGGGCCTGACCCTGGCAGAGGGCTGGAAGGAAAAGCTCTTCCTAGTTACACATACATTCTGGGGATCTGTGGTGTGCATGGGAGAGTGGAGGCTAGACAGTGACTCCGGTGCTCCCCAGCACGGAGCCAGCACAGTGAGTGGCCACAGCACAGTGAGTGGCCACAGCATTGTGAATGGCCACAGCATTGTGAATGGCCACAGCATTGTGAGTGGTCACAGCATTGTGAGTGGCCACAGCATTGTGAGTGGCCACAGCATTGTGCTGCCTCGGGTAGGGCCTTGCTCATCTCCTGGTGTGCGAGCTTTACCAGTCCCCGTGTCCCGCCCCCAGGAGCTGCTGCTGGCTCCTGCACTTTTGGAACAGCTCACATGCGCCCCAGGCTCTGGGGAGCTAGGCCGGATTCTTACCATGCCTGAGGGTCATCAGGTAGACCTTCAGGGCTACCGGGATGCTGTCTGCAGTGGGCAGGCTACAGCTCGTGCCCAGCACTTCAGTGATCTGGCCACTGAGCTCCGGAACCAGCTGGACACAGCCAAGATTGCCCAGCAGGTGAGGCCCTGCCTGCCAATTGGCCAGCAAATCTGGTGGCCAGCCTGGAGGAGGTGCTGTGGGTGGTTGGAGCCTGAGGACGGGAGAGACTCCCGCTCCCAGGCCATGCACAGGATGGCTTGTAATTGAGCATTCAGTACCATCTACACTACCTCAGGCTTCAGTTCCTCTCCATCTCTCAGCTCAAGCTGTACCTCTAGCCCTGGCCCGGACTTCCCTCATCTTATCCAAGTGCCGTCCCCGCTGATACCCCCTGTCCCACTCTCGATCTTAGTCACCTCCCTGAGTCACCTCCAACCGAGTTTCCTAGTCTGCATTTTCCACATGCCTGGTCTTCCCCTCAGCTGGGCTTCGATGTCCCCAACGGCTCAGATTCCCAGCCACAGGCACCGTCCCCACAGAGCCTGCAGGCACTCTTAGGGGACCTGCTGGATGCCCAGAAGGTTCTGCAGGATGTGGATGTCCTGTCAGCCCTTGCACTGCTGCTGCCTCAAGGTGCCTGTACTGGTCGGGCCCCTGTACCTCAAGCTGGCAGCCTGAGTGGCCTGGCCAACAGCACTGGGATGGGCACAAACGCAGGCTCCAACACCACCGTCGAGGAAGGCACCCAGTCACCTGTCACCCCAGCCTCTCCCGACACTCTGCAAGGCCAGTGCTCAGCCTTTGTGCAGCTCTGGGCTGGCTTGCAGCCCATCTTGTGTGGCAACAACCGGTAGGTCAGCAGCACGGGGAGAGAGGGAGGGGTAGAGGTACGGGGTAGAGGGGAGTTGAGCCTGTCACTTGACCCTTTGCGTAGACTCCATTCTGAAGGTCCATCTGCTGTCTGCCCCGACATTTAAGTCCATTCCGTGCCTGACCTGACACCCCGCCTTAGCCTGATGTTCTGTTCCTAACCCTGCCCCGTGGCTCACATTGAGCGGTCACTGATCCTGACAGCCCTGCCCCGCTCCTGGTCCTTTGTCTCTGCCAGCACCATCGAGCCTGAAGCGCTTCGGAGAGGCAACATGAGCTCCCTCGGCTTCACAAGCAAAGAACAACGGAACTTGGGCCTTCTTGTGCACCTCATGACCAGCAACCCCAAAATCCTGTATGCACCAGCGGGCTCTGAAGCTGACCGCGTTATCCTCAAGGTGTGTGGGTCTGGCACATGTGGGTCATGAGTTGTGCCTGTCTCCCCAGCAGGAACACAGCCCAGCAAGAGCCTGCACGAGGGCCCTGCACGCCCAGAACTCTATGTAGGAATGCTAAGAGCTAAGCTTGACTTCATGAAATCTAGGTACTGGTGTGCCTGGCGTGGCGAGTTTTAGGGTTAGAGGTACAGTGGCGCTTGGCAGCTTTTTTGTTGGGAACTCCTGAGAGTTTCTGCCGAGATGAATTGGAAAGGCTGGTTGGTCTGGCTAGAGTGTCCCTCATCCCTCACCATGCTGACTGGGCCATGGTGGTTATGTTCGGAGACACCCCTCCCCTCCCCTCCCACACACCAGTAGTAGCATCAAATGAACAGGGTACAAGGACCGTTGGGGCCTGGGGAATTTGTTAGGATAGTATAAGCCAGGACTGGAAGTGGGTGCAGAAAGCCTGGACCTTGGAGGTTTCTTTGGGAGAAATCATGGCTAGACTGCAGGCGCTCTAGGGGCATGTGGAAGGGTGTGAGGAAGGAGCTGGGGAAGCGTGTGTGGCTGCTGAGGTGGATTCACACACGGCTACCTTAGAGAATTATGCAGAAACCTGGGTAGACATTTGGCCTGAGTAGGGATAGTAGTTGGGTTGGGCGCTGGGCATGTGAGAGAGCGGAGGGCTCTCAGACTGGCTTAGATCTCGCCTCCAGCCCTTTGCCCCAACCTTTCATTCTCTGCAGGCAAATGAGACCTTCGCCTTCGTGGGCAACGTGACACACTATGCACAGGTCTGGCTCAACATCTCCACAGAGATCCGAAGCTTCCTGGAGCAGGGCAGGCTGCAGCAGCATTTGCACTGGCTGCAGCAGGTGCTGTGGGTGCAAGGTGGGTGGGCATCTGTGGTGGGCTCTGCTGCTTACAAAGGTCCGAACCACACCCTGAACTGAACCCTCTGGCCCAGTACGTAGCTGATCTTCGGATGCACCCTGAATCAATGAACCTGTCACTGGAGGAGCTGCCGCCTGCCCTGCGCCAGGACAACTTCTCACTGCCCAATGGCACTGCCCTCCTGCAACAGCTAGACACGATAGACAACGCAGCCTGTGGCTGGATCCAGTTCATGTCCAAGGTGGGCTGGGAGACCCTGATGGCCCCTCCTCCCTCAGGCATTTTCAGGGCCAGCTCCAATGATAGCCGCTTTGCAGGTGAGTGTGGACATCTTCAAGGGATTTCCTGATGAGGAGAGCATCGTGAACTACACTCTCAATCAGGCCTACCAGGACAATGTCACAGTGTTTGCCAGTGAGTCTCTCCCCCTCCTCCCACAAGGTCCTCTGTCTCCTACAGACCTACGCTCTCACCAGCTCAGCCCCACCTTATCCCTACTGTGTCCCGTTCCCTTTCAGTTCCTTGGCCCAGACCTTTTCCCCAGTTCCATGTCTTCTCAGGCCTCCCCCTTCTCCCTGGCCTGCTTCATTTTGCCCCCACACTCCTCATGCTGGYTCTGCCTCATGCCCCGCCCTTCAGTCCTGTTCCACCTTTCGATCTGTCCCATTTCCACTCGTGGAGTGCTCACTTCACAGTGTGCCCCATCCCTTCTGTGCGGACCCTCTGTGTTCCCAGGCGTGATCTTCCAGACGCGGAAGGATGGCTCCCTCCCTCCACATGTACATTACAAGATTCGCCAGAATTCAAGCTTCACCGAGAAAACCAACGAGATCCGCCGTGCTTATTGGCGTCCAGGGCCCAACACTGGCGGTCGCTTCTACTTCCTCTACGGCTTCGTCTGGATCCAGGGTGAGGTGCTGAGCCCGGATGGGTTGCGAGGGGGCCTGGCTTTGCCCTGACACCGCCTCCACCCCACAGACATGATGGAGCGTGCCATTATCAACACATTTGTGGGGCATGACGTGGTCGAACCTGGCAACTACGTGCAGATGTTCCCGTACCCCTGCTACACCCGTGACGAGTGAGTGCCAGCCTGCAGAGGTTTGGGGGTCTCGGGCCCAAGCTCCACCTCACACCTGTTTCCCCTCAGCTTCCTGTTTGTCATCGAGCACATGATGCCACTGTGCATGGTGATCTCCTGGGTCTACTCCGTGGCCATGACCATCCAGCATATTGTAGCCGAGAAGGAGCACAGGCTCAAGGAGGTGGGTTTGCGCGGCCGCAGTCTGCCCGGCAGCGGGTCGTGGGCGGGCAGGAGGGAAGGCGGTGTGGCCAGCCGGCCCTTTCCTCTGGTCTCCCCCACCCCCACAGGTGATGAAGACGATGGGCCTGAACAATGCCGTGCACTGGGTGGCCTGGTTCATCACAGGCTTTGTGCAGCTGTCCATCTCTGTGACGGCTCTCACGGCCATCCTCAAGTATGGCCAGGTGCTCATGCACAGCCACGTGCTCATCATCTGGCTCTTCCTTGCTGTCTACGCTGTGGCCACTATCATGTTTTGGTGAGTATTACGGGGAGCGGGGAAACCACTGAAAATAGGCAGACTCTCAGAGCCCAGGTGGGCTGCAGGCCATGAGCCAGGGGTCTTGGGGCTCACAGCGGCGTGGCCTTCCACTCCAGCTTCCTGGTGTCCGTGCTGTACTCTAAGGCCAAGCTGGCCTCAGCCTGCGGCGGCATCATCTACTTCCTGAGCTACGTTCCCTACATGTACGTAGCGATCCGTGAGGAAGTTGCCCACGACAAGATCACGGCCTTTGAGAAGTGCATTGCGGTGAGGTTTGTGGCCGGGCAGGGCCAGGATAGGGGGTCTGTTTCCAGCCCGCTGACTGACACCCATCTTCCTTCAGTCCCTGATGTCCACAACAGCCTTTGGCCTGGGTTCCAAGTACTTTGCACTGTATGAAGTGGCAGGAGTGGGTATCCAGTGGCATACATTCAGCCAGTCCCCAGTGGAAGGGGATGACTTCAACCTGCTTCTCGCTGTCTCCATGCTGATGGTGGACACAGTGGTCTATGGTGTGCTCACGTGGTACATTGAGGCTGTGCACCCAGGTACAGGCCCATCTATGGAGGGATGGGGGAGGGGGGACAAGGCCACCGGGCTTCTGCCTTCCTCCAGGCCCTCCGTCAGCTCTCCCCTCCTGGACCCCCAGGTATGTACGGGCTGCCCCGGCCCTGGTACTTCCCACTACAGAAGTCCTATTGGCTGGGCAGTGGGCGGACGGAGGCCTGGGAGTGGAGCTGGCCGTGGGCACACGCCCCACGGCTCAGTGTTATGGAGGAGGACCAGGCCTGCGCCATGGAGAGCAGGCACTTTGGTGAGGCGAGGGTCAGAATGTTGACTGGGGCGGGTGCTGGGTTTGGGGTCCGGGGTGGCCTTGGTGCTGCCCCCATCCTGCTGACTCAGCTCTGGAACAGAGGAGACCCGAGGAATGGAGGAGGAGCCCACCCACCTGCCCTTGGTTGTCTGTGTGGACAAGCTCACCAAGGTCTATAAGAATGACAAGAAGCTGGCCTTGAACAAGCTGAGCCTCAATCTCTATGAGAACCAGGTGGTCTCCTTCCTGGGCCACAACGGGGCTGGCAAGACCACTACCATGTGAGTGTCTGCGGACACGAGGGAGGGTTTGGCCAGCAGGAGGATGAGGTTCCCTCGGGATTGTGACCCCACTTTCCCCGCTGCAGGTCTATCCTGACAGGACTGTTCCCACCCACGTCGGGCTCAGCCACTATCTATGGGCACGACATCCGCACCGAGATGGATGAGATCCGCAAGAACCTGGGCATGTGCCCGCAGCACAACGTGCTCTTCGACCGGCTCACAGTGGAGGAGCACCTCTGGTTCTACTCACGCCTGAAAAGCATGGCGCAAGGGGAGATCCGCAAAGAGATGGACAAGTGAGCTCAGGGAGGCCGACGGGACGGTGGACAAGCCTGCGCCGGTTCAGGGGTCCCCAGGCCTGCGATGAGGCGGATGGGGTCACGGCGGTCTCAGACTCTTGGACAGCTGCTGGGAGTCACAGAATAGCCAAGAGTGGAGTCGGGCCCATGGGCTGGGGACAGCCTCCAGCCAGGGTGGGGGCAGGTGCGGGGAGGGACTCCGGCTTGTCCCAGCGGTGGTGGTTGTCCTTAGCTTGGCAGAGGCAGCCTGGGAGCCCAGACGGGTCTTTCGTAGGAGAGTTGTGCTGTGGGTCTGTAGACAAAGGCCTTCCCCAGGTTCCTCACGGAGGGTCACGATGGAAGTGACAGGCCACGTTTAACCTTATCGTTTGTTAGCGGTTTGTGCGGAAAATGGACGCACAGCCCCTTTCTCAGGGTCTGACTCGAGATTAAATATCTTTTGCAGGGAGAAATGTCTGGGAAGGGAAGCTTATTGGCAAAGCCCTCTGGGCCTCTAGATATCTCATTAGTGTGGAGAACTCTGTTTTAGGCCTACGTGACCATAGGACACGTTTCTTTTATGTGAAGCATGGCCGGTGTTCCAAGTCAGGAGTCTGGCAGGGAGCAGGGAGTCGCCTAAGTCTCAGGGGACTGCCCACTGAGTCCCGGGTCTCAACCGGCTCTACCCACCAAACTTCCTGGCGTGGTTTTTCGTCCCTCGGGGGCACAGTGTGAGAGGGGTTTTGGACATGAGCAGAGGCAGGTCTGTGGGTGCTGGTGTGGGATTCGGGGGAAGGAGTGAGGGCCCAGTCTACTATCATCTGGTCTTCCTCCCTCCTGTCCACTGCCCTCCCGTCCGGCCCACAGGATGATCGAGGACCTGGAGCTCTCTAACAAGCGGCACTCGCTGGTGCAGACCCTGTCTGGAGGCATGAAGCGCAAGCTCTCCGTAGCCATTGCCTTTGTGGGCGGCTCTAGAGCCATTATCTTAGACGAGCCCACGGCTGGCGTGGACCCCTACGCTCGCCGTGCCATTTGGGACCTCATTCTGAAGTACAAGCCGGGTAAGCAGGCTGGCAGGCTGGCCGTGGCGGGCGTGGGTATCTCGGCCTGCCCTGCATGCCCTCTTACCGTGGTGTCTGCCCACCTCAGGTCGCACTATCCTCCTGTCTACCCATCACATGGATGAGGCTGACCTGCTGGGGGACCGCATCGCCATCATCTCCCATGGGAAGCTCAAATGCTGCGGCTCTCCTCTCTTCCTCAAGGGCGCCTATGGGGATGGGTACCGCCTCACACTGGTCAAGAGGCCTGCAGAACCTGGCACTGCCCAAGGTCTGTGCTGAGACTACTTGAACCAGCCTCTGGTCCTCCCTGCCCCATGCCTTCCTACCCAGGAGGGGGCAACCTTACCCTCATCAGGACTTGACACCCCAGGGGACTTGGGACACCTGAGCCTCATCTTGACTTGCTTGCCCACCAAGGGCCTTTCTTCCTCAGCCTCTCACGAATCCCCTTCTGCTCCCTCTTCCTTCCCAGAGCAAGGGCTGGCTTCCAGCCCCTCCGGTCGTGCTCAACTGAGCAGCTGCTCAGAGCCGCAGGTGTCCCAGTTCATCCGTAAGCACGTGGCTTCCTCCCTGCTGGTCTCGGACACCAGCACTGAGCTCTCCTACATCCTGCCCAGTGAGGCTGTCAAGAAAGGGGCCTTCGAGCGCCTCTTCCAGGTGTGAGGCCTGGGCACGGTGGCTGGGGACACGAGGGGCCTGTAGAGAAGATGGACGTGTCGCCTCCCACACCCCGTGGCACTGGTCTCACCCAGTTTCTTTGCAGCAATTGGAGCACAGCCTGGCTGCACTGCATCTGAGCAGCTTCGGACTGATGGACACAACCCTGGAGGAAGTATTCCTCAAGGTATCAGAAGAAGACCAGTCACTGGAGAACAGCGAGGCCGGTAAGAGAACCCAAGGCAGTCTACCCTCAGGAGGTCCAGGGGGACATTGCTTCTCCTTGGTCTCTGGATGCTGGGTCAGTAGAGGTCCGCCGTGGGTTGTATGTTAGCTCTGCCTACCTGTGAACAGGTATGTGAACTAGAGGCTGGGATCAAGGCAGGGCCTGGGGTCGTGAGTGGGCACTAGGGATTGAGGTACTAAGACGTCCTGGAGGGCGGAGAGCCTTGGCCCCAAGCCCTCCCTCCCTCCCTCACTGTCTCTGTTGTTTGCAGATGTGAAGGAGTCCAGGAAGGATGTGCTGCCTGGGGCAGAGGGTCTGACAGCTGTCGGGGGTCAGGCTGGCAACCTAGCTCGGTGCTCAGAGCTGGCCCAGTCACAGGCATCACTGCAGTCTGCATCCTCGGTGGGCTCTGCCCGCGGGGCTGAGGGCGCCGGCTGCTCCGACGGCTATGGTGACTACCGTCCCCTCTTTGACAACTTGCAGGACCCAGACAATGTCAGCTTACAAGGTGGAAGCTAATGAGGAGGCTGGGGAGGGCCCAGAAGGGAGGCGTGGTTCTGGCTACTCACCCCTGCCTGTCCACACAGAGGCAGGAATGGAGACCCTGGCTCAGGTGGGCCAGGGCAGCCGCAAGCTGGAGGGCTGGTGGCTGAAGATTCGGCAGTTCCATGGGCTCCTGGTGAAGCGCTTCCACTGTGCTCGTCGGAACTCCAAAGCCCTCTGCTCTCAGATTCTGCTGCCTGCCTTCTTTGTCTGTGTGGCCATGACTGTGGCATTGTCTGTCCCTGAGATCGGTAAGGCTGCCGGGCCCATGTGGCGTGGGGCAAGGCTGCTATCTGGCCCTTGGGTCTTGGCTTCATTTTTTCCCCAGCCCCTTGGATAACAGTTCTCCCCTCCTCTCACACTCTGAACCTTACTCGGGGGCTCCTGAGAGGATCTGTCTCCTGAGGAGTCATACCCCACAAGCTCCGCCCTCTCTGTGTTGGGGCTGGGGGCTGGCATCAGGTAACTGCAGTCTGCTCAGGTCTCCATGTTCACCCACCAGGTGACCTGCCTCCACTCGTCCTGTCGCCCTCTCAGTACCACAACTACACCCAGCCCCGTGGCAACTTCATCCCCTATGCCAACGAGGAACGCCGGGAGTACCGGTGAGGCCGTGGGCTGGGCTGTAGCACAGGACAGGRCAAGGGTAGAGACCTATGGCCCCTAACTTACTGTCCTGTCCTCAGATTACGGCTGTCACCTGACGCCAGCCCCCAGCAGCTGGTGAGCACTTTCCGGCTGCCCTCTGGTGTGGGTGCCACTTGTGTGCTCAAGTCTCCTGCCAACGGCTCCCTGGGGCCCATGCTGAACTTAAGCAGTGGAGAGTCCCGCCTGCTGGCTGCACGGTTCTTCGACAGTATGTGCCTGGAGTCCTTCACACAGGGGCTGCCACTGTCCAACTTCGTGCCACCCCCACCCTCGCCCGCCCCTTCCGACTCACCAGTGTCCCCAGATGAGGATTCACTGCAAGCCTGGAACATGTCCCTGCCACCTACTGCTGGACCAGGTACTACCTCAGGGAAGGCTCCTGGGGGCACAGGATGAGTGACCCATCTGACTGTGCTGCACTCTGCCCACAGAGACGTGGACGTCGGCGCCTTCTCTGCCACACCTAGTGCGTGAGCCAGTCCGCTGTACCTGCTCTGCACAGGGCACAGGCTTCTCATGCCCCAGCAGTGTGGGTGGACACCCACCCCAGATGAGAGTGGTCACAGGTGACATCCTGACTGACATCACTGGCCACAATGTTTCTGAGTACCTGCTCTTCACCTCTGACCGTTTCCGACTCCACCGGTGAGTTGGCCTGGAGAGGCTGTGAGGAGAGGCTGTGAACAAGGGATGCCTGGCAGATGGCTGCTGAGCCTCAGTGCCCCTCTGCCTGTCTCGTACAGATATGGAGCCATCACCTTTGGTAATGTCCAGAAGTCCATCCCGGCATCCTTTGGTGCCCGGGCCCCTCCTATGGTGCGGAAGATTGCAGTGCGGAGGGTGGCCCAGGTAGGTTGCTGCCCTGGGGTTTTGGGCACTGGGTCCTAAGCTTAGTGACTCACGGCCTGTGAGCCTCTCTGAGCCCCTTGCCCCTCCTCCCAGGTGCTCTACAATAATAAGGGTTACCACAGCATGCCCACCTACCTCAACAGCCTCAACAACGCCATTCTGCGCGCAAACCTACCCAAAAGCAAGGGCAATCCAGCAGCCTACGGTGAGGAGATCCAGGGGTGAGGAGGAGGGGGAGCGGCTGGGCCAGAATGGCGCAGGGGCCTAACGCCGCCCTCCTGTGTGCAGGGATCACCGTCACCAACCACCCTATGAACAAGACCAGTGCCAGCCTGTCCCTGGATTACCTGTGAGCGAGGCAGCCCGCCGGGTTGAGGAGGGGCAGGACCGCCGGGTCCTGACACCTCTTGGAACTGAGTGTTGTCCCCTTCCAGACTGCAGGGCACAGATGTGGTCATCGCCATCTTCATCATTGTGGCCATGTCCTTTGTGCCAGCCAGCTTCGTGGTCTTCCTCGTGGCAGAGAGATCCACCAAGGCCAAACACCTGCAGTTCGTCAGCGGGTGCAACCCTGTCATCTACTGGCTGGCCAACTACGTGTGGGACATGGTGTGCCCCGCATGATCCCCCCCTGTCCCTGACTCCTCTCCCCACGCCCGGGTCTCACGCTCCACCTTCGCCTTTGCAGCTCAATTACCTGGTCCCGGCCACCTGCTGCGTGATCATCCTCTTTGTCTTTGACCTTCCGGCCTACACATCACCCACCAACTTCCCAGCCGTGCTCTCCCTGTTCCTGCTCTACGGGTGAGCTGGGGAGGGGTGTGGAGCGTGTGCGGGTGTGGCCGGGGTACCCTGTGACGCAACTGTCCGTCCGCAGGTGGTCCATCACACCCATCATGTACCCAGCCTCCTTCTGGTTTGAGGTCCCCAGCTCAGCCTATGTGTTCCTCATCGTCATCAACCTCTTCATCGGCATCACGGCCACCGTGGCCACCTTCCTTCTGCAGCTCTTTGAGCATGACAAGGTAAGTGTGGGGGTGAGTGGGCAGCGGGGCGTGGCCTGGTGGTGGCGCTGAGCCCCGACTGGCCCCCAGGATCTGAAGGTTGTCAACGGCTACCTGAAGCGCTGCTTCCTCATCTTCCCCAACTACAACCTGGGCCACGGGCTTATGGAGATGGCCTACAATGAGTACATCAACGAGTACTACGCCAAGATCGGTGAGTCCGGCTGGTGGGGTGGGGGAACAGTGCAGCCCTTCAGGGGGCCCCAGAGTGGGTGCCTAGTCCTTGACTCCAAGAGAGACTGGGACCCTTGAGGCTCTGAGGCCCTGAACCAGTGGTTCCACAGGCCAGTTTGACAAGATGAAGTCCCCGTTCGAATGGGACATTGTCACACGTGGACTGGTGGCCATGACAGTCGAGGGCTTCGTAGGATTCTTCCTCACCATCATGTGCCAGTATAACTTCCTGCGGCAGCCACAGTGAGTGGAGAATGCTGGGTGACGCCAGGGACCCTTGGTAGGGGTAGGTGGCTAGGCCAGGTCCTGCCAACTTTTCTGCCCTAGACGCCTGCCTGTGTCTACTAAACCTGTGGAAGATGACGTGGATGTGGCGAGTGAGCGACAGAGAGTGCTCCGTGGTGATGCCGACAATGACATGGTCAAGATCGAGAATCTGACCAAGGTGCGCTCTGAGCTGTGGGAAAGTAGGTGGAGAGTGGGGCCGGTAGTGGATCCCAGCAGTGGGGTGAAGTCAGGCCAGAGCCCCACCCTGTGCTCAGCGGGAAGGCTCTTTGTCCAGGTGTACAAGTCTCGGAAGATCGGCCGGATCCTGGCAGTGGACCGCCTTTGCCTGGGCGTGCGCCCTGGAGAGTGCTTTGGGCTCCTCGGTGTCAATGGCGCAGGAAAGACCAGCACCTTCAAGATGCTGACTGGAGACGAGAGTACAACAGGTGGCGAGGCCTTCGTCAACGGACACAGGTGGGGCTCCTGTGCCCTGGATACACACAGGGAAACGTGGATGTGTGTGCCTGTGTGTAACTGTGTGTGCTGGGGTCGGGGGTGAGTGGGTGGGAGACCCCACCCCTCAGGGCCTAAGGTGTGTGTGTAGATTTAAGAGTGTGGTGACCAGCCGGGCGTGGTGGCGCACGCCTGTAATCCCAGCACTCGGGAGGCAGAGGCAGGCGGATTTCTGAGTTCGAGGCCAGCCTGGTCTACAGAGTGAGTTCCAGGATAGCCAGGGCTAAACAGAGAAACCCTGTCTCAAAAAAAMCAAAAAAAAAAAAAGAAAAGAGTGTGGTGACCATGAGCCCAGGGTACAGCAGGGAGGTGTGGGGTGAGCATATCGTCCTGGGAATTGATCCCCCTCTGCCCCCAGTGTGCTCAAGGACCTGCTCCAGGTACAGCAGAGCCTTGGCTACTGCCCGCAGTTCGACGCCCTGTTTGATGAGCTCACGGCTCGCGAGCACCTGCAGCTGTACACGCGGCTGCGTGGCATCCCCTGGAAGGACGAGGCACAGGTGGGGTGACAGGAGCAGCTGGTGGTGTCCCGGGTGCACGTGCCGGGGCGTGGAGGCCGCGGGCCGGGGCTGCCGGGAGTCCGGAAGGTGAAGCCCACACCTTGCTTGGCCCTGCCAGGTGGTGACGTGGGCCCTGGAGAAGCTGGAGCTGACAAAGTATGCAGACAAGCCAGCTGGCACCTACAGTGGAGGTAACAAGCGGAAGCTTTCCACGGCCATCGCCCTCATTGGGTACCCTGCCTTCATCTTTCTAGTAAGTCCGAGGGGTAGGATTCCTGGCCGGCCAAGGAATAGACAGCAAAACCAGGTTGGTGGGCTGTGTCTCGGGCTGAACCGACCCCTGCCCTAGGACGAGCCCACCACTGGCATGGACCCTAAGGCCCGGCGCTTCCTGTGGAACCTCATTCTGGACCTCATCAAGACAGGACGTTCGGTGGTGCTGACGTCACACAGGTGTGCCCCTGCCCCACCCCTCCGTGGGCCTCTGGCGGCCCCTCTGGTGCCAGCCCGTGCTGTCTGTCCACAGCATGGAGGAGTGTGAGGCTCTGTGCACACGGCTGGCCATCATGGTGAATGGACGGCTGCGCTGCCTGGGCAGCATCCAGCACCTCAAGAACAGGTGAGCCGAGCAGGGGTGCCGAAGGCGGGGARCCCTCAGGCCACATGGGGCTCCCCGCCACACCCGTGTCCCACCAGGTTTGGGGACGGTTACATGATCACCGTAAGGACCAAGAGCAGCCAGAACGTGAAGGACGTGGTGCGGTTCTTCAACCGGAGCTTCCCAGAGGCCGTGCTCAAGGTAGGTGTGGTTAAACGGGGTCAGGGCGGCAGTGTGTCCAGCTCAGGCGGCCCCTGACCACCACGGCGCCCTCATCTCCTCCAGGAACGGCACCATACAAAGGTGCAGTATCAGCTCAAGTCGGAGCACATCTCGCTGGCTCAGGTGTTCAGCAAGATGGAGCAGGTAGTGGGTGTTCTGGGCATCGAGGACTACTCAGTCAGCCAGACCACCCTGGATAACGTGAGTATGCTGCGCGGAGCTGCGGCGTGTCCTCTTGGATTTGCCCGCGCCCCTCACGGGTGGCCCGCCCACCTGTCCACAGGTGTTTGTGAACTTTGCGAAGAAGCAGAGTGATAATGTGGAGCAGCAAGAGGCTGAGCCCTCGACCTTGCCGTCCCCCCTTGGGTTACTCAGCCTGCTGAGGCCCCGCCCTGCACCCACAGAGCTCCGGGCACTGGTGGCCGATGAGCCCGAGGACCTGGACACAGAGGATGAGGGCCTCGTCAGCTTCGAGGAAGAGCGGGTGAGTGGTCAGCTGCTCAGGCTGCCCCAGGCGCAGACTGCTGGCCCAAGCGAGAGAACTAGCTATGCCTGCTCTCTGCCGGGCGGTGGCGCAGAGGGGGCGTCTGCAGGTGAGGCCTGGAGTGGATCTGGGGAAACTGGAATGGGCAAAAACAAATGCGGAGCCCAGAGCACACTGCAAGCTTTGAAGATCCCAGATCAGCGGTGGGGGTTACAAGAAACCAGAGATAGGGAGAGTGACTACCAAACTGGCCAAGAGGCAAGACACCAGAGAGTACTTAGTGGGGAGAGGATGCTCAGGGGAGTGCCAGGACCCAGCGAGAGGTCAGGTACCGCATGAGCATCCTCAGTTCCCACTGGGGTGCCGACGGTGCCTTCCCAAGCCCGCTTTGTCTGCTCTTCACCAGGCCCAGCTCTCCTTCAACACTGACACTCTCTGCTGACCAAGAGTCACATCAGGGATGCAGCTGTGGGGCAGACGTCAGGCGGTGGCCGAACCCACAGTCACACATGCCAGGCCCTCGAAAGGCAGGTTCAGGACCAAAGGGCTCCGCCCTCCTCCCAACTACCATCCTCCCCCAACTGTGCCAAAGGTTGGCCTGGCCCTGGGCTGCACATACCCTCACCCTGCTTTGCCTTAAAGCCTTGGGTCCTGGCCCAGCCCCTTACCCTGCCCAGCACCATCCACCTTCCCAGGGTGGCACGGGCTGCCCAGTACCCTGTGGCCCTTCTCTGCAGCGGCCGCGAGTCTGCCCAGGCCAGCATCTTGCACAGCTGTCTTTTCATGGACACCCTTGACTGCAGTTGGGGGCGGGGCAGTTCACCTACTTACTTTGCTTTAAGAGCCTCCTCACTCTGCTGTTGTGAAGAAGTTAGGCTCCCGTGGGAAGCCATGGATGTGGCTCTGTCGGCCCTGGTGGAGTGGCAGGAACAGAGAAGCTGGGCTTGCTGGCTAGGCGAGGGGCCACCGCTCCCTCTCCACCCTTCAAGCTGCCTTTGCTCTCCCGTCCGGCTTGGCCCTTCTGCTGCCCACATGGGAGCAGGACCTTGTATATAGCACACAGATGTTTGTTTTCAATAAATAAGCAAAAAGCACCTGTGGGCGCCTGTGCGTGTGGTGGAGGGAGTGGTGAAGGCAGGCCCACTGGGCTAGGGGACAGCCACCTGGTCTGACTGGACCGGGTGTCGGGGGAGGGGCTGCTTCAAATGGGGAGACCCATCCTTCTTCCCCCGCCCTGCCCCAGCCCAGACCCTCTTCTAAGGGTGGGTCCTCAGCGGACGAGTACTGCAGTTCACACTGCTGTCCTCTCAGGCGGGTGCATGTCCCTTCTCCGCCTCCCCCACAAGGCCTAGTGCCCACAGTGAGCCTGTCTGTGGAGGCTGTCTCTACTTCCTGACGAGTGGAAGGGGGATCTGGGAGGAGATCTCCAGGTTGGCACTGGAGTCTGAGTGCCTAAGAATAATTTCCTGAAGGTGGTGGGCTGCTGCTGGTGGGTGTCGAGTGAGATCAAGTCCACACCTCACATTGGCCCTGCCGGGTGGTGAAGTGAACCATGTACAGAAAGGCCCTAAAGCACTGAGCTTAGGAAAACAAGATCCAGTGGGAAGTGGGGCCCAGGAAGCACAGGGCTCGGGAGAGGTGGGCCCTGAGAGCGCGGAGCTTAACCAGGCATGCAGGAGCTAGGGAAGCAGGGTGCCCTCTCTCTCTCTCTCTCTCTCTCTCTCTCTCTCTCTCTCTCTCTCTCTCTCTCTCTCTCTCGCGCGCGCGCACACACACACGGCTGTCTGGTTTGGGAGCACCACAGACTTTTCAAGTGCTTAGGGGTTAGGGACACAGACCCTAGGAGAGTAGAGGGCACTGTATGCAGGCGTGAAGGAAGAGGACCCTGGTGGAAGTCAGGGTCAAAGGTGCTGTTTCCCTATAGGCGATGGAGGCTGGGTGGCCTCTTACAGTTCCCAGAGGCTGGCGCCCCAGCCAGTGAGCTGAGGTTTCCCTGGCCTGAGAAGCAGAACTGGAGAGAGAGGGTAAGCATGCTAAGAATTGGGAATGTGGGCTTAGTGGGAAAGAACACTTGATAGTCTTGCAGAGGGTCAGAATTCAGTTTCCAGCTCCCATGTTGGGTAGTTCATAACTGCCGGTAATTTACAGCTCCCAGGGATCTGACACCTTCTGGATTTCCAAAGATACTCACACCCACGCACATATATATGGTATATATTCACAGATATATACACACACATACACAAATTAGGAGTTTGGAGAGATGGCTCAGCAGTTGGCACTTCCTGATCTTCCAGAGGACCTGAATTTTAGCTCTCGGGTCACACAACCACAATTCCAGCTCTAAAGAGTCCTATGTCCTCTTCTGGCCTCCTCAGGCACAGACACACACGCACAAATTAAGAATAAATCTTAAGAAACAAACCTAAAATACTAGGCTCTTGGCACAGGCCTGAAATCCCAGCTACCGGGGGAAGGGGGGTGCTGAAGCAGAATTGGTTCAAGCACACCAGGTTTACAAAACAGGTCAATGTTGTCCTGGACACTTGATGTCCTGCCTCAGAAGGTGTACTGGCACAGTGGCACACACTTAATCCTAGCACTCTGGAGGCAGGGCAGGTGGGTCTCTGAGTTCAAGACCAGTATGGTCTACATAATGAGACCCTATTGCAAAATAGCAAACAAAAGGAGGAAGGGGATCGGGCGCACAGCTCGGTGGTGGAGCATGTGGGTGGAGCACTTGCCTAGCATGTCTGAGAGTCTAGGTTCAATCTACAATAACCATAAACACAGGAAGGGCAGCAGGACCAGAGGAGCGAGCCTGAAGCTGCTCTCCTGCCTGCACACACAACAGGATCCTGACTTCCAGAAGAGACTTTAGAGCCCGTACCTCTGGGGCCTGGTGAAGCGCACGTAACTCCTGCCCTAGAGACAGGACATGGATTTGGGTGAAGTGCTTCAAGCGTCTGAGTTGTGACAATCCTAAGGTGTCACCTCCAGGACAGTTGCAAGAAAAGAACAGTGTGTAACCCCACCCCCTCTGCACAAGCTTAGGGTTTAAACACTCGGTTTTTGTTTTTTTTCAAGACAGGGTTTCTCTGTGAAGCCCTGGCTGTCCTGGAAATTGATTGGTAGATCAGGCTGGCCTTGAATTCAAGAGATCTTCCTGCCTCTTCCTCCCCAGTGCTGGGATCGAAGGTGTGCGTCACCACACTCATCTGTGGCTGTGGGCACAATCCTCCTTGTGCTAACCCAGCAGAAATAAATAGCAGCTCAGAACTAGCAGCTACACCACCCCCAAGCTGTTTCTGCCCCGTCCCCACAGTTTCCCCACCACCACATGCAAGGACCTCTCTCTGGAACAACACAGACACAATGCTGTCACCTTGGGCCCTGAGGCGTTTTCTACACAGCTTCTGAAAAGGCTGTAGGGCACGGGAGCTGAGGGCAGCACCGTCCCCAGCTCGAGCTAAGCAGGCCTGGAAGGAACAGAGAGATCTGGGCGGCCACGGACCAGAGGCTTCTGCTACACCGGCAGCCACAGGCTATGGCCGGGGGCCAGTTAGGGCAAACGTGTGCAGCCCACGGGCTACAGAGCGATGGCACTAGTGCCCTTACCCTTACTTTGTCACAAGATACCCATCAACAGATGAGCCTACGGCAAAACAGCTGAGCAGTTCCCCAGTGCCCACCAGGGCCGCGGCCTTTGGAGCCGGCCTGGTCCGCAGCTGGGACTAGGAAGGATTCACTTTCAGTCTGGTGACGTGAAGGCCTGTGGTGACTAAACAGGGACATACCTGCAGGGGTAAGGAGGGAAGGACCACCAGGGGTCCCAGTTAGCTTTCTACTGCTGTGATACAAACTAAAAGTCCCTCAGGGGAGAAAAGGTGTATTCGCTTTACACTTTATCACTGAGGGAACTCCTCTGCAGGCAGGAGCTGAAGCAGAGGCCGCGGATAAACCCTGCTTCCTGACTCCTTTCAGCCTGCTTGCTTATACACTCTAAGAGTACTTGCCCCCGGAAGCACCGCTCACAGTGGGCTGTGCGTGCCCTCTATCAATCATTAATAAAGAAAAATAACTGGACTGGAGAGATGGCTCAGTGGTTAAGAGCTCTGACTGCTCTTCAAGAGGTCCTGAGTTCAATTCCCCGTAACCACAATCTGTAATAGGATTTGATGCCCTCTGCTAGCATGTCTGAAGGCAGCTACAGTGTACTCATAAATAAGATACCATTTATGATATATATTTGGGGGCTGGAGAGATGGCTCAGTGGTTAAGAGCACTGATTGCCCTTCCAGAGGTTCTGAGTTCAATTCCCAGCAACCACATGGTGGCTCACAACCATCTGTAATGGGATCCAATGCCCTCTTCTGGTGTGTCTGAAGATAGCTACAGTGTACTCATATAAATAAAATAAGTATTAAGAAATGAAAAGAAAATGTTCCACAAACTTGTCTACAGGCCAATCTAATGGAGATACTTTCTGAATGAGGGTCCCTTTTCCCAGATGATGCTAGCTTTTGTCAGGTTAACAAAGAACAAACCAGTGCATTAGGTTGGTGGGAATACCTGTAATGCAGCACTCAAGAACAGTAGGAGGAAGCTGGGCGATGGTGGCGCACGCCTTTAATCCCAGCACTTGGGAGGCAGAGGCAGGCGGATTTCTGAGTTCGAGGCCAGCCTGGTCTACAGGGT
>BDUI01002191.1:48603-77319 GCA_002335545.1 Apodemus speciosus | reverse complement strand
CGAACTCAGAAATCCGCCTGCCTCTGCCTCCCAAGTGCTGGGATTACAGGCGTGCGCCACCACCGCTTGACGACATAGTCATTTTTAATTAGAGCCTACTGGATGATGGCCTCATTTTTAATTTGATTGCCTCTTTAAGAACACTATCTCTACACCCCCCCCCCCGCCAAAATCACAGCTCCAGGGGTAAAGATTCCAATACAACAAACCTATAATGCCAGACTCTGTTGGCATGAGTATGTGGGCCCACCTCTTGTTCCTTCTCTGTGATGGTACCCTGGGGGACACAGTTCAGTGGTGTAGTGGTGACCCTGGATGTAGGGAGGCAAACTGTAGCAGAGTCCAGGAGGCTGTGGGCATGGGGGCAGAGTACCAATGGCTCCAACTGACAAAGGACATGCCCACAGCTCTCGGAAAGCCGGCAAGAGCCAGCCGGTGTCACTCTTTGTTTCTTGAGATGTTTCGTTTCTTTCTCCCTAAGTCACTGCACATGCTGCTGTCCACCTTATCCCCTCCCTGTGGGTTTGTAAGGGCAACTTTGCAAAAATACATCAAAGCGGCATGTCTGGTGACCACTGGCAGTTGGGAAAGGCCTCAGGGGCTGCCCCACAGTGAGGATTTGTCATCTGCAAAGGACAGAAAACCACAGAACAGAAAGCTGACTGTGTCAGTAAGAAGTCAAAATAAAACTGGCTCTAGGAGTCAAGAGTTGGATAGAGGAGGAACCGAGGGTGTCAGAGCTGTGTCCCACTTCAGCTCTGGCTGAGGTGGTGGCCGCCAGGGCTGAGGGGAGGGCAGCCTGGCATGGCTGAGGAGACTAGGAGTCAGGCATGGGAGCTGGCAAGTGGGCAGGAATGGAGCCACCTTGGCTGCACCGTGCAGCCTGGATGCAGCCTACCAGAGACAGGAAAGCAATCCCTCGGCCCTGGTCTTAGCCAGTGAGAACTGTCTTCTGTGAGCACAAGTTCTAAAGGAACACTCTCCTACGCAGCTTCTGCTGCGAAACACAAGTAATGCCAAAGGCACTCCCACCGTGGAGCCAGATGTATGCCTGGGAGGGTCAGACTGCCCCGCCTTTCCCGTCCTGCTGGGGACCGCATCCCCATTTCAGCCAGTAGGCAGTAGTTTCTAACCCTTTCTGGGGTCAAGGTTAAGAGTAAGAAACCTGCTCTGAGCCTGTGTGGACAGGATGGGGGCATGGAATTCATTGCTCAGCTGGGTTAAACACCAAAACCAGGCTTATCAGCCTCCCAGCCATGAACACGTTTGGAATGTGGGTCCGCCCTACCTGACTGGGCTTTGTTGGAGGGAGGGGGCATCTCTTCTGGAAGGGCTTTGTCACACAGACAGGTAAACTGAGGCATTTCATACCCATTCCCACTCCCTGGCTGGCTTTCTGGGATAAGGAATTGAGAAGAATGAATGCCGAGGGCTGGGATCAACCCCGTGTGCAGTCACCACACTAGCTCCCTCACAGTCACACTGAGGCTTCAGTCTTTTGCTGTGAGCCGTCTGGCCGTCTGGCCCTGAGACTCAGGCCCCCTGTGGTCGCTGTTATGCACGGAGCCCTGGTCTCCTACAGACAGCAGCTCTGCTCTGGCAACCTGTCTGTTGCCTAGGTGGCTCTGTGGGGCGGGCCGCTGACTGGGGAGGGTGGGGCATCCAGAGAGACTTAAGGAGCTCCCAAGGCACACCCTGTGCCCTGCGCTGCTGCCGGACGGACGGACGGACGGACGCCTCAGCTCCCACCATGGCTGAAACCACCAAACTCCAGCTCTTTGTGAAGGTTCTGGGCAGGCTGGGCTGGAGGGGGTGCTGGGGGGGGGCTCTTGTTCAGGAGGAGGGGTGGGTCTTCCTAATGGTGCCTAAGTCCTATCTGGGGTGGGTTGAAGCTGCCCCACGCAGGGCTGAGGGGAGCCAGGCATCCTGGGGGAGGAGCTACCATAAGTAGGGTCGGAGAGCCCGGGTCCTGCCCTTTGCCTGGGCTCATGGACCTGGCCCAGCTCTGAGAGAAGGCTTCTTGTGACGAGGTGTCAATCTGGTAGCTGGCACCAGGCATGTAGCTAGATTCAGGGTCATGTGCCAGACTGAGGGCTTGCCAGAGATGGCCCTGTTAGCTATCAGGTCAGTGCTCAGATCGGAGTGGGAGCAGGTCCTGGCCTCCTCGGGGTCCCGTCCCTTCCTTCCCTGAGCTGTTAGCCTCAATAACCAGTTGTGTGGGTTAATCACTAGACGACGATTCTCTGGCCTGCCCCACCCTGCAGCCAGGCTCTCTGACTGGAGCCCTCTGGCAGGACCCCAAGCCGAGGCCTCTAAGATCCCAACTTCTTGTGCCCTCCCCATTCCAGGGATCAGTTCAAGGGCTCTCACTAGACACTTGTAGATGCCATTCCCAACCGGGCCAGAGCCCTAGCCTGCCTCCAGAGCCAATGGCAGAGAGAGGTAGAGTGCCACCCAGTCAGGTGCCAGGATCCCCGGGTCTGCTCAGAGCCCGACACCTCTGTTTCACCCACCCAGGCCAGCGAGGATGGCGAGAGCGTAGGACACTGCCCCTCCTGTCAGCGGCTCTTCATGGTCCTCCTCCTCAAGGGTGTGCCCTTCACGCTCACCACAGTGGACACTCGAAGGTGAGACATCACCCCGGACCCTTCCCTGGCCTCTGCCCACCTCGGGCCAGCCGCCTCCCTTCTTCCTGGTGTCCACAGGGCACTGGATGTGCTGAAGGACTTCGCACCAGGCTCACAGCTGCCCATCCTGCTGCACGATGGGGATGCCAAGACAGACACACTGCAGATCGAGGAGTTTCTGGAGGAGACGCTGGGGCCACCTGAGTGAGCACCTGATGGGGCAGGAGGGCAAAGATGGGACCTCCTCGGGGGACGCCTGGCAGAGCGCCTAGGAAGGGTGCTTCGAGGCACAGAGTGCTTGAGGGTCTGACTGGAATTCTCCAACTACTCACACCTATAGTTTCCCTAGCCTGGCACCCAGGTACAGGGAGTCCAACACGGCAGGCAATGACATCTTCCACAAGTTCTCTGCCTTCATCAAGAACCCGGTGCCCACACAGGACAATGGTGAGACACAGGCCAGCAGGTCCAGGCAGGAGGGCTACCTCACGGCCGAGGCCGAGTCCTCACTGTTACCATTGCCCCCAAGCCCTGTATCAGCAGCTGCTCCGGGCCCTGACCAGGCTGGACAGCTACCTGCGTGCACCGCTGGACCATGAGCTGGCACAGGAGCCGCACCTCCGGGAGTCCCGCCGCCGCTTTCTTGACGGTGACCAGTTCACACTGGCTGACTGCAGCCTGCTACCCAAGCTGCACATTGTGGATGTGAGTGAGGGACCAGCAGGTAGGGGTGGGCAGGAGGCCATCGAGTGAGCCCCTCATCGCGCTTTGTTGCACCCACAGACTGTGTGCGCGCACTTCCGCCAGCTGCCCATCCCAGCGGAACTGTCCTCCGTTCGCCGCTACTTGGACAGCGCGTTGCAGGAGAAAGAGTTCAAGTACACGTGTCCACACAGCGCCGAGATCCTGGCCGCCTACCAGCCTGCTGTGCACCCCCGTTAGCACCCCTACCTCCATACACTGCATCTGCAGCCCCATAAAGCATCTCTGCCAAGTAACCGTGTCCTGAACCTCCAATGGCCAGAGACCCACAATTACACCATCTCTTGCCCCAAATGATGAAGGCAAGAGAGTCCACTGGGCGAAGCACAGTTCATCCTCCTCCGTGGTGTGGCACAAAGGCCTGGGGCCCCTTACAGCTGCCCTGGCACAGAGGCGTCAGGAATCTAGGGGACTGGATTAGTCTCCCAAACCAGTCCAGCCAGAGCTGGGTGGGGCGCCCTGGATGGCCGAGGAGGGTGGGGAGCAGAACCTCTTTGGAGCTCAGGCTCCGGGATCCTGGCCAAGTGGGTGGGGGCAGGCCTACATTCCCCAGTCCAGCCACTGGCTGTGGGCCAACCCTATCTCCTGTAAGGGGCTTCCACTGTCCAGTGCCCTGTGGTGGCCTCTGAGACAACCCCTCCGTGCTTCTTTGTATGGGACAGGTGTGATCTGCCCACGGGTGGGGCTTAGAAGTGTGGGACACCATCCTAAGCCTTAGAGTCCTGGCTCTCCCAGACTAGGACCCTCTCAGCTTCTGTGCTAGCCTCGCAGAATCAACACAATGGGTTTGAGAAAGTGCTCCTGCCTGCCCTCAGACCCAGGCTGGAAACCTGACCTGTTTGCATCCAGGGACTCCACAGTACACCAAAAGGGTCTTCTCTGGCCCCTCCCCAAGGCCAATCTTCACTAGTCAAGTCTGGCCTAGCATCTCTCCCCGAGGGAGCAGTTTATTTGATGGGGGAAGGGATGAGAGGCACCTTTGCCCAACAGCAGGACCACAGGGGCAGTGAAGCAAGGGGTGTCTCTGATTAGGGGGTCCTAGATCCCCCATTTCTTTGCAGACAGGCTCCTGGAAAGGTAACAGGCTTTGCTATCTTCAGGTCTCATCGAAGTCCACACCACCAGCTTGTTTCTTGCTAGAAGACAAGAGTAGGTAATGCATAGAGGAAAAGGAAGGGACCCGGTAGGGAAGACAAGCAGCAAGTACCTTTTGAAGCCAGGGTTGATGAGAGACTCCCCTGGACACCGTCTCCTGACCCCAGGCCCAGTGCTGCCTCTCTGGTGATCAAGTTCTGCCAAAAATAGGATCAGGGAAATCTCGAACTCCAAAGAACCCTGGCCAGAACTCTGTCCACATTGAAAGATTCTCCCATGAGGCATCTGGAGGGGCAGTTCCAGAGAAAGAACAGCCTCAACCCACATGCCAGGCCTGCCCCTTACCTGGTAAGAAGAACTGGGTGCCTGCGGGCTGGGTGTTCTTCCTGGGGCTAGTGGTGGTCTCTTCTGCAGCTGAGAGAAAGCCATGGCATCTCACTCAGTGCCAGGAGGAGCTGCAAAAGTATGTCCCGAGGGAAAGTGCCCACACATGCAGTACCTGCCAGCCGCCTCTCCAGGCCGCAGACACGCTCTGCCAGGCTGAGAGTCAAAGCCTGCAGCCTGGGGGCTGCTTCCGGGCTGGGCACCTTGGAGAGGTCAAAGGCCAGGGTAGAGGTATCCCCTGAAAGGGTCATCGATGCTCTGTCCTCTAGCAGGCTTACAGTCACTGCCTGCTGTTGGCAGGCTGCCCTAAAGAGAGATATGTTATGGCCTGGATGTGTTAGCACTACCCCAAGCTCCTCATTCAAGTGGCCGCCCTACCTGGAACTCACCTGAACCGGGAATGGATATCCTCAGCCCCACTTAGGCCAAATCGGGCTTTCTGCTGGGAACAAGGAATTGTTACTATCTGCCCAAGACCCTGGACCCACCGGACATTCCAAATACCCTGGAAATGCTATTAGAACCACTGCCACGAGGAGGGGGTAAAGGGTGGCAAGCTCCCAGATGTCTCCTATCCCCAGTGCTGTCACTCACGAGCGTCGCCAGGCTGTCAGGCGAGAAGCAGGTGCTCCAGAGCTCCGCGGCGTCCGTCACACTGGGTGGGAGGGGCTGTCAGGCACCGTCCCCGCTGTGCTCCCGCACCCCACATCCCTAGACTCCACTCACTAGAGGTTGAAGTCGTCGCGGTCTCCGTCTCCACCACTCTCCGGCTCGCAGTAGCACACCAAGCGGGGAGAGCCCGAGCCCGCCGGCAGAATACAAAGCGGCAGCGACAACAGCGGAGGAGCCATGACAGCAGGGCAGGAGCCAAGCCAGATGTGGGCTGAGTGCGCCTGCGCAGAAGTACAAACTTGGTGACTCACAAGCTAAGGTGTCCGCTCGGCAGCGGAACTTCTGGTGTCTGGAAGGACGGAAGGATAAGACTGCTGGGAGGGGCGGTACTCAAGGTTGACATTGTTTCCGGGGACTAGGCTTTGCGGGTGAGGCCGACCTACAGGGCGGGGCTTAGATCGTGGGGCGGGACTGGAGGCACTCGGAGGGCGGAGCTTAGCGCTTTAGCTCCCTCAGTGCTATTGTGGTCTCTGCTTCGTGGCCCAAGCACCGAGCAGAGAAGGTCTCACTCCTTGTCCTCTTCCGCTTTACTGGTTCCTTCTTAGCAACCGTGCACATATCTGCTACTCTTTAATGCCGGTCCTCTTTCCTATCTATTCTCCATGGGCTTGTCCTGCAGGGCCTCCAAACTATTGGTCACTTGACCCTTCATGTCACTTTGGATATAAACACATCTCTTTCCAAAGCTGAGTTGTAACAAACTCAGTACACTTGGTAAACATTTGGAGATGCAATTTTCTCCCAGGCAATACCCTCCCATTGTCTGAGTCACCATCCGCTGTGTGCTACCTGTCAGCCCTGAGGACACCTTCACCACCACAAGGTCTCTGGAACTTGCGATCTAAAGGAAGAGAACAGGACAGTACTCACATTGCAGCAAATGCTGATGAGAATCCACACAGGGCCTGCAGAACAGGGGCTGGTGCCACCTGCAGAGAACGGGCCCAGCAAAGGGTGTGCTCAGGAGGGAGGCGGGGGCGGGGGGGGGCAGAAGTCTTCCCAAGGCTGTGCAAGAGGGCTGTCATGAACCTATGAGAACCATGGGGAGAGTGGTTAGCAACTTCGTGAATTGTGCTATCAGCCACACATGCTCAGGTCTGCTGAGGCTCCGGACCAGAGCCCTTGCGTGGGCTGTTGCCTGTCCCCAGCCACGGGTACCGCCGGTCGCTCTTTTGAAAGGGTCCTCCTGAGGCTCCACGTAGGACATTTCACCCCTGCCCAAGTCTCCATCCCTCTCTCCCATGTCCCTGCTTGCCAGTGTGTACCGTCCTGGTTTTAGGAGTTTCTGGCACAGCCCTGATGCCCGCCTGCATTTCCACCGTTGCCTGACCCCTCCCAGAAGCTGCATCTAAGGTCTTGCTTCTAGCCCCTGGAATATGGCAGACATGATGGCTGTCATTTCTCCCATCCCTATTGCATTGCTCACCATGGCACAAGGCAGCCCAGGGAAACCTTTGATGTCAAAGTATGGAGGCCTGCCAGTGCCAGATCTGTCCAGACCACGGGCCCGGGAGTGGCGAACGGTGTCCTCTTCCACCAGAGGACCGGGCATGACTCTGTCCTGTGCTAGGCTGCGAAAGTCTGCAGGAATTTGTTTCTCGGCTTCCAGAAGAGCTACTGGTTTTGCTTGTTTGCTTTGCTTTGTCTGTTTTACCAATTTGAGTGAAAAACTTTAAACTGACTACAAAGCAGAAACAATAGCATAATGATGGAAGAGTTATCAACATTTCGACAAATTTACGATCAGTATTTTTATTAAATTCTATTTTGTTTTATGAACTTTTGTGGAATATTCACCTTACCCTCAGACTTTTCAGGACAATTTTGTCTTTTCAAACAATGGTACTTCAGGGCATGGTGGGACACACTTGTAAATCCAGACGGAAAGGCTGAAGCCCGGGGATCCCAAGGACTGCTCGGCACGAGCAGACAACAGGGTCCTAGCGCACACACAAAAGTTAAGCAAGTTATACTGTGTCCCATGTAAACACAGAAACAATAACTTACTTTTCTGTATGTATGTTGTACACATTTGTGCTACACATGTGTGTGTAAGCAGAGACCAGAGGCCAATGTGAGCGCCTCCCTCAGTCATTATTTTATTACTATTATTAAACCTTTTTATTCATTTTATTATGTGTGGGTGTATGTGTGTCATGGTGCAGAGGTCAGAGGTCAAAGGGCAGTTAGTTTTCTTCTTCCATCCTTAGGTCCCAGAAATCAAACCCGGGTCATAAGACTTAGCAGCAAGTACCTTCACCTTTAGAGACATCTCAACGGCCTTCTCTTCTGAGGTACTTGAATGCTGAATCTGTCTACAGCGGCTCCCAGGGCCCAGAGCACACATGAAGCAGGCGGGATGTGGCTTGCCTCGTGCAACTGCAGTTCCAAAGCAGGAGCTTCTGGGCAGCTAACGCAACAGCATCAGACTCTTAGGCCAGATGCCGGGGACAACAGGGTCCAAGAAGGGCCTTAACACCGTGGGTCTCCTCCTGAAGAACTAAGGTCCAGCCCTTCCCGAGCACGCAGGGTGCACGCCTGCACTCTACCCTGCAGGTACTGCCTCTGAGGACCCAGCCTTGCCACCCACCACCCACTCTCTGACTCCCCTATGAAACCCTGCTTCTGTCGCCCTCACCCAAACATTTATTGTGCCTGGGGAGCTGTAGAGAAAAACGGAGCTCTTTGGGGGGAAGAGTCATCACAGAGGCGTCGTGACCCGACTGCCCCCACAGGTGGCTGGATACAAGGAACAGGTGTAGCGGGTCCCCAAGCACTACTATGGTGGGGAGTAGGGGCCTCGAGGGATACGGAAGCTGCTTGAGGCTGTGGAGACCAGGCCTCCCTGCTTCTCCATACCGAAGCCCACACCCAAAGTAGTTCTACTTCGGTGTCCAGGTGGTGCATTGGGGGGAACCACTGGGGACACTCGCCCAGTGCCAGCGCACCACACACTGATCTGTTGAGAAAGCAGATCTCAGGGGTGCCTTTGTCCTTTCCCTAAGTCCTCCACTCCCAGCTAGGGACAGCCTCTTGTGTATACTGCCTTGGATATTCCGCCCCTCACTTGGCCAGATACCCAGCCCCCCTGCCGCAGACTCTTAAGAATGGAAGTTCCAAGAAGACACTCTGAGAAACAAAGTTTCTTTCTCTGTGAGTGAGCAGGTGAGGAGATGTGCCTCAGGCACTTTCAGCCTGTAGGGTGCCTCTGGGCTGGGCCCTCCAGCCTGGGTCTTCCTGACATGGTCAGCCCAGCCGGGCACCCTGGCTGGAGTGCAGGCCTACTTGGGTTGCCAGCTGATGGATCTTCTGTACACCTTTAGGAAATATCTGTGGGGTGCAGCCTGAGAGCAGACAAGCAAGGCTTTGAACACAGGTGGGCAGGGACCAAGGAGTCGGGGCCCCTYGCTGCAGACTTTAAAGCATGGGGGTCCAACGTTTCTTTCTCTGTGAGTGAGCCAGGTCCGATTGGGCAAGGCGTTCACTAGAACCGTGCGCATAGTTCATAGTCCTGGAAGCCCTGGTTATCGGATACAGTCCCAAGTATGTACTGGGTCCCCTGAGCTGCAGGGTAGGACCGGGAAGCTGGGTAGAATCCTGTAAGAGCCCACTTCTGTCCCGCGCGCTACCGTCCCGCCCGCAGGAACCACGCGGCACACACTTAGGATCCTTCTGCAGTAAAGCTTTAATGCCTCTTGAGAGGGAGAAAGCCAAGCTTACAGAGCCGGAGACGGCAAAACACGCAAAATCCCGTCCTTAAATACGATCACGGTCTGCCTAAGACGTGTCGCCTCCCGGTTGGCTGCAGCTCATGGGGCCAAATGACGCCACGGGAGAGGCGGAGACCGAGGCATGGGAAACCGCTCAGCACATGGTGCCCGTGGGATGCCGGCGCCGGGTTGTAATGGCGGATGTAAGAACGGCTCCCTACACACTTCATCTTGTCAGGGTTTCTTGCTTTCCTCAAGGCCCAGTGTCTAGTGTCCATCAGCTCTGTACCTAGAACAACCCTAAGCCAGTGTTGGGAGACTGAGGCAACTTATGCCAAAGGCTGGTCTGGAGCATTGTCACAAGACCATTCCCGTCCACTGTAGCGAACGGATGGAGGCCTTTCTTGAAGTCCAAGACCCTGACAGGCTGGGACCAAAGAAAGTGTGCACAGAGGCTTGGGATGAAGACGGAAGGTGAGACGAGAGGGTGTGGGCTTCCCTGGTGGACATCCAGCCGGGGACACCCCAAGCAGGGCAAAGAATGAACAAATCAGCAGAGCCACAGCATTTGGAGGGTCCTCCAGGCCAAAGAACTGTCATGGCTTCTTCTCAGTGGCCTTCATATCCCCAAGATGCCCTGAGGTAGCTGGCCTGTCCTGGAACGCACCCACCGTGATAGACCACTGATTGAATTGCACCTGGCTCAGCCGTTTCTACACTCAGCACACCACATCCTGTCAGCCCATGTTTCCTGTGGGAGGGGTGAAGAGCTCAGCAGTCAGGGGCAGGTAGCTCTAGTGGCCTCCAGGCCTGAGGGCTGCCAAACAGTTCTGGGATGTCAGATGAGGCATAGTGTAGGCCCCTTCTCCAGGAAGACTTCCCAGAAGCGACCCTCTCCACTGACCGAATCCTGGTGTGGTCTGCTTGGGCCTGAGAACCTGCTCACTATGAACCAGGAGGGAAAGAGACGGGGGTATGGGAATAGCTGCCCGGGTGGAAGTCTGGAAGAAAGGTGGGGCTGATTGGGCGGTCATCTATGGTTTTGGTGCCTTTGATGCTAGGGCTCTAGTCAGGGGCTGGGGCAGCAGCAGAGATGCAGACAGCCTCTCTCCAGCCCACTCTCTGGGAAACAACTATTTGTCCTTCAAATTTTTAATGCCTAATCCAAAGATTCTATCCCACACCTTGAAAAGCTTATGGGATCTGAGTCTCTGGATGCACAGGGGTGGTCACATGTCTAAGGGATTAGCGATTAAGTGACTGACCCCCAGTAGCCCTGCCCAGGCCTGGCTGTGGGTGGCAGCTTGCAGGGCCTGTGACTATTGGTTCGGGCATGTGGTGAGGTTGCAACCTCCGTATGCAGAGGAGGTGCTGAGCCAGGCACGTCGGTCAGGCTGTTCCTGGTCAGGGCTTGAGCAGGAGCAGACACCTTTCTGGTCATCATATTGAGAACTTTATAAGAGGGGTATAGGACAGCCCAGAGGCTTAGAGGACAGACAGACAAAAGCCAAGGTCTGACTTGCTTTGGACTTTTATTTCTTTGTCAAGGCAAAGCTGGAGGGTGCAGAGGCACTTTGGGGAGCCAGGGCTGGCTTCTTGAGAGTGACAGAGCACAGGTGTCCTGAGGCCAGATCACCTGGACAGAAGAACAAGAGCCATCAGTGATAAGACCTTAGCCCCAGTGGCGCCCAGACAGCACGTGTGGCCAGGGCCCCCTTGACCACTCCTCCAGAGTCCCAAGGTCTCAGTCCCTGGCACTAGCGAGGAGCCCTCTGACTTGCCATTTCCAACCCTGGTCATTCCCCTTCCTGATCCTGCCCATCCTGGTTCGTTGACCCCTGCTTCACGGGGTGGCGGCCCCTCCCCATCGCCTATACCGCTATCCTTCTCCCCGTGAGCCCTTGGCCATCAGCCCTATTCTAGCCACTAGTGTTGGCACTATCTGACTGTCTCACTTGGACATGCGTGCTTGGGGAGAGGCATCCCCGCCACTCAGTGGTCACCTATTGAGTAAATCGCTTACCGTGTGGCCCTCTGGCTGAGTTCTCTCACCTGTGTTCACTCTTGAATGCACTTATCTGCCAAGAAAGCAGCCCAGGGGAGTAGTTAGCACCAAGCTGAGACACACGAACGCCCACCAGGACCCTGTGCTTCTCCCTGGACTGTAAGAAGCTCCCCACGGCTGTGGAGAACTAGCTTTGGCTGAGCCCCCAAACTTCAGGCTCCATCTCAGCTCTGCTCCATTCTGTTCTTTAAAACATAAAAGCTGTCTTTCCCCATCTGTTTGTTCCAGTAGCACCCCTGTACCCCTAGCTGGGGGGCTGGCAGACAGGGGAGCTAGGTGTCTACCAGGAAGAGGGTTCCCAACAAGGGGAGCTGCAGGTAGAGGTAATGTCGGGACAGACTGCCACCTCCATTGTTTCCTTGGAACCCCCTGGGCTGGTAGGTGTTAGGCAAGGGCAAGCTCCCCTCAGCCCGCCCTCCCCCTGCTGCGGCCAGAGGCTGCACTAATCTGACTAGAGTTCCCTCCCCAGAGGCTTAGCCCCCCTCACCCGGCTGGGGCAGGAAAACAATGTCCTCCTCTGTGAGGCCCTGGGCCTTGCAAAAGGTGGTGAATTTCTCCTTCATCTTGTCCTTCAGAGTCTGGGTTCTGCCTGGTAGACAAAGAAGGGGCCAGCATCAGGAGGCAAAAAACAAACAAACAAACAAACAAACAAACGAACGAACAAACCACCTTGCCCCCACATCCCTTTTTACTGTCCTCTAGAGTCAGGCATCTCCCCTGTGCGTGGGCCTGTGGGCTGGGACACCTACTGTAGAGTGTGGCCATGCAGAAGTCCTGGCCTGAGCCCTTGGTGCCTCTGCTGAGCAGCAGAGCATACTCGTCGTAGTTGGTCTCCACCACTGAGAGGGAGTGGACGCTGCCCCAGTCTGGGAACCCAAGAAATGACAGTGATTGGGACATGTGGCTCCCACATCTCCGTCCCTCTGCTTGGAGCGGGTGACCTTTGTGGACTCCTCTGTGGGGAGGGTCTTAGGCCTTCTTCATCCGCCCAGGCTGGCTGCCTTCCCTGTCCCTCCCTGGGTGGCCACCTGCCAGGTTCTAGCTTCCTGCCCGGACAGCCTGGGAGCGCTGTCTCCAAACCACAAGTCTTGGGGAGAGAGCAGAAAACACTTAGACTCAAGAAACCAGCAGGCCGGGTTACAGTATAGGCAGAAGGAGACAGAAATAGGGTTCAGGTGAGGGGACAGACGAGAGGCCCTTGCATGGGAGCCGTGAAATGTGGGTAAGATTTGGGTAATGCTGCATGTGACCCACTTGGGCAGCAGGGTACTGGAAAATTCCGTTTGGGCAGGAAAGCGGCCTGGAAGAATGTGGGTGGGCTTCAGAGAGGCCAAAGTCCCCAGAGAGAGGTAGCCCCATGTGCCTGAGGCAGATTCATGATCAGATCTGGCCTTGGATACGGTGTGACCATTATCCCCACAATTTTGGGACAGGGGGCTGTACAGTGAGCCAGCATTTACCTCAGAATTTACCCAGATAAGGAAGTGGCTCACTCACGGGGGCTGCTGTAGGTGTAGTGTCCGGGAACCCCTACAGGCTGCAGTACCATGATCTTGGTCTCACACTGGTTTTTCCTGTGGGTAGATGACCCTTGAAGTAGGGGATCAAGCCCTAGGATGTCCCCCAGACAATGTGTCCTCTGTGTCCCAGAACTCGCCACGCCCCCCGTCTCACCTGAGGAAGGTAGAGGTGAGGTTGAGGCCGCCCTCTGTGGAGGGGGCTACCACTGTCTTGCACATGTACAGCACGCCTTTCTTCTCCCGGAACCAGCTCGAATTGGAGGCCAGGCCAGCGCTGTACCAGCGCCCTAGGAACTGTGACCAGTGGATGGCTGGGTCGGCTCCATGCGCCCTCGTGGGCAGACCTGGTGGGCTGGCCTTCCCTCCTCTGACTCCTCCCACACCCAGGTCCATGCCCCTCCCTCTCTAGCAGGTTGGCTCATTGCCCCATGGAGGAGGGGTAGCAAAGACCCCTCCTCCCCCGGGGCGTTGAGCTCATCTTTGTCATGGCCCTCATCCCAGTCCACTATTGGGTAAAGTGGTATCAGAGCACGCCACGTTCCTGGTGGAGTCGGGTGGCCCAACCAGGCCGTGTGCCCGTGTGGGTCTAGCCAGTTCCCATGCACAAGCACACAGGGCTGACAGTGCCCAGCACACCCTCCTTTGTAAGAGAAAGCCTGGCTCTGAGCCGAGGGCTCTGTTACCTTGGGTGTGGGGTAGGGAACCCTCTCACCTTGTCTTGTTGAAAGTTGGGCTGCACTGTGTCAAGGTCCTGGGCTGGGGTCTGCGGGAATCCCAAGAGGCCCAGGAGGACCAGCCCCGTCCACAGCACTCGGAGAGCAGCCATTTGCTCAGAGCAGAGCAGGTGTCTGGGCCTGAGGCCAGCAATGCGGACAAAGCAAGGAAGACTGAATAGAAGGAGCAGAGGGCACTGTGGAGACCCCTATTTATGAGCCGGCTTGGCCTCCCCCCGGGGCYGAAGGACTGCCCACTGGAGGCTCGTGATGTTGGCGTGAGGGAGGGTGGCCGTCCCAGCTGCAGCCTCATCTGCTCATTATGTAAGAGCTCCAGCTGAGCCCCGGACCTCAGCAAAGAAGCTGTGCAGGCAGGTTGGGGGCAGGCGGAGGTCTCTGTCTGTCCCTCCTCCCCCAACTCCAGAGGCAGAACTAGCTCAGCCCTGGCCCACTCCTGCCGCCCAAGCCCGCATACCTCACGGTGGGGACGGTGCTGGACTCAGGTGCGTCCCTGCTGCTGGACAATCTAGTCACCTCACCTAGGGCTAAGACCTGCTTCTCACAGCCCTACCTACCATCCCTCTCCAAGTCCCATGACCCCAGCAGGGAACACAAAGCACCGCTTGTGCCTTGAACATTTGGTCCTGAAAGGCTTGCAGTCACAAGGCCGTGAGCAGCCCTCACCAAGATAAAGAAACTCCTGCACTCTACCCTGACACGAAGCCAAGAACCAGCCATCCTGAGCACCGCCTCCTCCGGGGTCGTCTTGGGGGTTCACATGGCGGCCCTTTGGGCTCCCGTAGAGGTGGTGGGTGGGAAGGGCGAAGTGGTGGGCTTCAAGCTACTGTAGGTGAGGACAGAGACTGTGGCTTCCAAGGCCTGTCCCTGGATGGGATACCCATGACCACAGAAGAGAGAAAGAGCCGATTTATTCTGCCTTCATCCCTTCCCTGTGGCCCAGGAGTTTGGGGTTCTGGGCCACAGGGTCATTTAGCATGAACATCTGAGTGGTCTTTGTGAGGAAGGTTTCTTGCTTTCTCACTAATGTTGGGGCTACAGGAAGTGGGTAGATTCCAGAATTACCCAGAAGAACCCAAGATCTCATCCCCCCACTCAGCCCCCCTCAGCCCCTCCCTGCCCAGAACACTCAGCTCCATCCACGCCCTGGACCTAAGGAAAGGGTCTGTCAGGGGTGCTGCACAGACCCCGAGCCCAGCCGGGCCCCGCAGCTGAGGATAGGGGCGAGAAGAGTCACCCGGGGAAGACTGGGTGCACAGCCCGAGTGTGAGGTCCTGCAGATGACTGAAGACCCCCAAGCAGAGTAACCGGAAGTGCTTCCAAGTGTGGGAGCCTCTTCTGGTCTGGAGATGAAATGTTCCCAGCACTCTGTTTAGACGTCCTCTGCTGGGTGATGCTATCTAGGGATCTGTGGAACCTTTAGGAGGTGTGGCCTCGCCGGTAGAAGTAGGTCGCTGGAGAAGGGCCTTTGAAGGTGATTTCTGGTCCCTGTTCCTGCTGCTTTCTCTTCTCCGTTGTTCCTGGTCCCATGCCTCAAAATAAATCTCTCTTCTCTAAAGTTATTTCTGGCCAGATACTGTGGTTTTATTTTTCACCCATTATTTATTTATTTACAACCTGGTTGCTGCCCTCTCTTCCTGGTTCCCCCCTCCCACAACCCCTCTCTCACCCCCATCCCCTCCCCCTCCCATATCTCCGCTCCACGGTACACCAAGTTTCTGCAGGGCTAGGCAGATCCTCTCCCACTGAGGCCAGACAAGGCAGCCCACTTAGGGGAGCAAGCGACAGAGTCAGGGACAGTCCCCCCCCCCAAACCCCTGCTCCAGTTGTTGCAAGGAATACTGTGGTTTTAATGACTATGAAGTCATCCAGTCTTGGAAGGACCATGGCACTCAGACTGACTCTTGGTGGTTCTTCCTCCAAGGCCAACCCTGCCTGGTGAGGTAGGGGCTGCCCTGTTTCCAAACCAGTGTGGGCCTCTCTTGCCATGCACTCCTGAGTGCCCCTTCTGGGCCAGTCCCAGGACCCCACCTTACTCTGCACTCATCCACAATGCTGCTCAGGCAGGACTGTTCCACTGGAGACAGGGTGGTGCTGACCCTGGTGGAATCATGAGTAAAGGTGACAGAGAAGGGACAGCACATTGGTCCTGGGCTGCCTCTGGAAGGGACAAGCTTCTGAGGTCTGTAGGCTTGCCAACCCCCACCACAGTAGAAAGCTTCTTCCCGCCTAGATTTTTGTCCCCGAAGTGTCCTGTCCCAATCTACTCAATGGCCCAAGCCAGAGTCCCAAGGAGTGAGGCATCTATAGTCCTTTCAGATCCTCCTCTGGCCCTGTCTCCTGTCTGAGAGGGCTGCTGGTCTCATCTCCCGGTATGCCTGCATCGCTGCCTGCCCCTGTCCCTTCCTCCTAGGAGCCTGAACACCTGCCAGGAGCCTTCCGGGAAGTGTCGTGGGTTCTGACTGTCCTGGGGCCCCTCCTCCCCTGCTTTCACCATCCCATCTTGAGGATCATGGTGTCTATTTTCACTAGTGTCCTGTAAGGGCCCAGGAAACAGGCTCGCACAGACTAGCATAAGAATGCACCGCAGCCAGAACTCAGCTGGCGCTGGGACGCAAGTCCCTGGCTCTCCCAGCTTTCGCCTCTGCATGCGCCTGGGCGCCAACTCTGCCACTGAGGTCTTTCCTCCTAAGTTCTTWCAAGGCTGAGGGTAGCTACTTCCCATGAACTATAGGACAGCTGTTAAAGCCTAGCTTCTCCCAGAATCCCCTCCTGCCTCCTCTGGTGGCCCAGATCCAGGAGTAGATATGAGCAGGACAGAGATGCCATTCTGGGTCTAGCAGAGACAAGGTCACTCAGGCCAATGTCCAGCCTTTATTGCCTCAGTTTCCTCATATGTGCAAAAGGAGTGGAGATATTCCTACTTTGCTCTTGGAAGTTTGTTAAATGTGAGCCTATCAAGTCATGGGGACTTGGTTGCAGTGGGTGGGGCCTCTGTTGGGCTGAGATGAGGTCGTGGACTGTCTTCCTCTCCTCAGCAGGCCATGGCCAGGCCTCCCTCTCAGCCTTACAGGTAGCATAGACTTCTGGCTGCGCGAGGATTCTGAGAAACTGAGGGCGGGCTGACCCCACCTAGTCTCAGGCCTGCCTCTCCTTTCTCCAGGCCCAGGGCAGGACTCAGGCTGTCCTGAGTGGACAAGAGCCTGAATCGGCACATGGACCACACATGGGGCCGAGGGAAGACCTGGCTGCTCTGAGCACCAGGGAACTCTAGGACTTAGCCTTGAAAGGTTCCCAAGGCCTGAGCTTCTAGAAACAGCCCCAGCCTGTCCTACAGTAAAGCAGATTCCTCATGGGGATAGTCAGTACCCTGAGTGGGAGGCCATCTCTGCAGCATCTCCAGAGATAGCTTATCCTCGAGGCCTGGTGGGACCTGAGCTAAGGTAGTGACTGCTGGCTGAGTGACAGCAGGGGTGGAGTATGTCCCGAGTCCCCCAGCCCACCAGCAGCCAGAGCATAGCCCCTCTGTGTTAAAGGGGTGTGCGTGTGTGCGTGCGTGCCCGTGTGTGCGTGCGTGCCCGTGTGTGCGTGCATGCCCGTGTGTGCGTGCGTGCCCATGTGTGCGTGCGTGCCTGTATGGTTGATCTTTGTGAGGCCTCCACCTTCTCGGGCTGCTGTCGTCTCACAGCCCTTCCCAGAAATGCTCTTCAAAGGGCTGTAGTAGAAGAGTGCCCTTGCCCTAAGCCACGGAGAAGCAGCTGGGTGGAATATTCTGGACTCTGACAGCTGCCCTTAGTGTGGTGCTGGGTCTTGAGATGAGAAACCTCGGGCCTGTGTGGATGATCCAGGCTGTGCCGCTGACCGAGCTGTGCAGGCCACACTCTGGCCTGTCTCTGAGTCTCCATTAAAGCCCACAGCTCCTCCAGCAGCTGCTCTCTGTAGCTGTTGGGTTCACCTCTGTTGATTTTGGACATGGCTGCCTCTCCCTGCCACACTTCTAGGGTGCCCGTGCCCTTTCGTAGGATCCAGGACCAGGAGGAAGCAGGAAGGCTGGGCTAAGGTAAGTCCCTGGATTTGAGTCTCTTGTACATATTGTTATCCAGGCCCCAGCAGGGTCTCAGGATGGACAGGCCAACCACTGCTCAGGGAATTGGGTCTGAGCAGGCAGCTGTTGGAAGTCAGGGAATCCGGTGGGAGCCTCTCTTCTTGCAGTGGAGTATCTAGAAAGCTGGAGAGCTGCCAGAGGGCCCGGCCTGGCCTCAGCAGTGAGCAGGCCCACACTCTTCAGCAGTGGGGCTGAGTGCTGGGGGGTGTCGGTGTAGGTAGTATGACTCTCCAAGGCCTACTCTGGCTTCCAGAAGCGGTCAGCAATCAAGACCGGAGAACAGGACGAGCAAGGCCAGCCCAGAAGGGCTATAGCATCCTAAACAGTGTCCTGGAGGGCCAGGCGGGGTCTCCTGGGAAAGACTGGCTGGCAAGGCCTTCAGCATCTCCTGGCTCCCATATGTAGGTTCACAATAGCCACAGGATCTGGATTTTTTATTTTTTATTTATTTATATATTTTTTTGCTTTTGTTTGTTTTGAGACAGGGTCTCACTGTGTAGACCTAGCTGGCCTGAAACTCCTTATATAGATAAGGCTGACCTTGAACTCGCAAATGTCCACCCCCTGAGTACTAGAACTAAAGGTGTATCTAATCTTAATCTAAGTCCATCCCTGAGACAGAGCCCTGACTTTCACTATGAGGTCTAGGAGGACCCAGGGAAACTGGTCCACAGCTCTGAGAAAGCCCTTACAGGGTACCCAGCAAGGTGTGGTAGCTGGGTTCCCTCTGGGGCACTGGGCTTGGCACCTCCCTTTCAGCCCCCCGGGATCTGGGCTTCAGGAGATCCCCACCGTGGGGTAACCTCAGGCTCCCTGCTCCCCAGCCTGAAGCCAGGCACTGTTTAGGTCCAAGTGTCTCTCTGTCTCTGAGACTAAGGAGGGAATAAGGTCAAGAGAGTAGGATGAATGAAGGCAAATGTCCTGGAGGACATTGAAGTCTCCAAATCAGACTCTAGCTTCTGCCTAGGCCTGGCTCGCCACAATGGAAGGGCTGGAAGCCCTGACCATCCCAGCCCACACTCCCTGTGACAGCAAGGACAGCCAGTCCAGTCCTCTCTCACAGGCGTTTATTGTGTTGGGACTGAATGAACAGGGACATCGTGGGTCTAGTTGGATGTGGCGGGCCAAGCCTTCCACAGTCAGCCAACTCTGACGGTCTTCTAGCCTAGGAATGAGAGGGAAGACGTAGAAGAAGGGAAATGAGAGAGAACCTGGAGACAGAAGGACTTGGGCAGGGACACACCCCAGCAGGAGGGGCTTAAGAGGAGCTAGCCTGGTGCAGGGAGAACACAACTAGAAACACAGGAAGGTCAAGAGAGCAAAGGACAGGGTTAGCCGAAGCCTCCCCTCCCCCATGACCCTTCCATCTTTACCAGACAGACTCCCAGTTAACTTAGGACTCTGGGTCAGACTCCTCTATGGGAGCAATGTTGATTAGGGAGCCCAGTGTCCTAAAGACACACTTGCACGATCTCCAACCTCCAAAGTCCCGTCCCGCCTCAACCCAGGCCTGGCTTAGTACCTTCAGACGGAGCAGGAAGGACAAGCCAGACCAGGGTACCCAGAGCCTTGACAGGAGGCACATTTCAGGCAGCAGTGTGTTCTGGCGAGCCCCACCCCACATGTTCCTGCATACCTGATTCTGGTACAACTATGAAGCCAAAACTTTGGCTCCAACCTTACCATAATGTCCCTTCTGAAAACCTGGACCTAACTTTGTGTTTCATTTCCAACTCCTTCACAACGTGTAGCCTAAGTCGTCGGTGTGTCAGGAATGGAGGTGGATGCAGTAGAGCCCACTCTCACTTTGCCCAAGACTCTATCTGCATGCCTCCTGCTAGGGCTTGTACCTGCTGAAGCCTGAATCATCCAGCCCTGAGCATAACCCGCCTTCATCCTGAGGTAGAAGTATTTCATCTCACTCACTTGTGGGCCTTCCTCCTGAGCCCAGGACCTGCTGCTCAGCTCTAGCCCTTTCCCCAGGCTCTGCCTCACACACTCCTCTGGAGTCCCAGTGTAACCCAGGATGACCCCGCCCTATGTGTAACTGAAAGACCTTCTCCCAACCTTCTGCACTCTAGCCTTCAAGGATCAGGGCTGAGTGTGTGGTTCTCTTAGCTTGTCAGAGTTCCCAGTTCTGGTGCACAGTTGTCTTCAGGGCTCAAGGCCACCTCACAGCCATCTGTGCAACCCAGTGTCCCCTCCCACCACTCCTGGGCCCCTGTACCAATGTTGAACAAGAAGGTGCCCTGGTCCTGGAGGATACCCATCGTCTCAGCAGGCTTAATAAGCCTCCTCTCAGACGAGAATCCAGTTCCCTCCCCCGTGTCAGGAYGAGAGATGAGCCTTAGGGAGGACCTCGGCCTCCATTTACTCCTTGGGGGCCTTGGGAGGGACCCCTCTTCCCACTAAGGGAATGATGCCTAACCCAGGATGACGCCCCTCTATCCCTGCTGACCCATCTTCCACCCAGAGTCTTACCCAGCGGCATGACCTGGAATCATCCCCGGTCCTTAGTCCTTATGTGGAGAACCCCCTGGTTCTCTTGTAGTCCTTTGCCAAGTCCACCCTGTAACTTTCTGACCCTAATTCTTGTGGGAGCAGGTTGGGAAGGGGACTGATGACCACAGCCATCCTGAGTGCGGCAGCACACAGTGCTCTCTGACTAAGGACCACTTCTGGCCTTCCTTGGGGTTTTGGACAGGAAGAACTCACCTTCCCAGATTCTGAAGGGGTCCTGGCTTGGCTGACCCTCAGAGACAGGGTCTTGACCCAGTATTCATGTGCCGGGGTCCTGGGAAGAATAGAAAGCAGAGAGGAGGGAGCCTTTGGTTGAATCGGTCTTTGAGGGAAATGTGGGATGCAGTTGGAGGAGGCAACTTTGGGGTCTTCTAGAAGGGTCCTGATTCTCATGTTTCCCAGACAGGTCATGCCTTGGGGCAGCCTGGATTTCCCAGAGCTCCCGCTGGTGCCCCAGCTGAAGTCACTGTGTCGCCTGGTCCTGACTTTTGTGCCTGTCTCAGGCTCAGCATCTTCTGGGATTCAGCCTCTCCCCGTGCCTGACCCCGCGCGCAGCCCTGCCGATTTCTCCTCCAAACCACAGACTCCAGGACAAGCAGTTTGCGTTTGGAAGTTACCCACGAGCTCACTCAAGGCAGACAACTCCTGCCGCTGTTGGGGTCTCTTTCCTCAGGTGCCAGGGGGCGTGAGAACTTGGCCTCACGTGAGTGGAGCAGACGCAGAGGTAGACGGGCTCTCACCCACATTTGAGACGGGTCCCATCTTCCCTCCTAAAGGTGTGGCCCATCTAGCCAAGGGTGGGGCACTCTCCTCAGAACTGTAGACTAGCGACACACAGGTCCAGCCCTCACCCACCCCAGATGTGGCCCCAAGCCCCGTCTCCTGCATCTGGCAGAGACCTAACGACTTCCAAAGCCTCCGATTCACCTCACGGACAGAGAATGTCGTCCCCACCTGGACGGTCTCGAGGGCCACCAGGGACTGTGAAGGCGGTGCCGGCTTTGCATTGGGCTGAGCGCCCCATTTCTTGTCCCTACCCATGGGAACTGGGCCTGCCCGGCGACGGTTCCTAGTCACTCTCTCCTTCCCAAGGCTGGGCAGAAGACAGATCTTGTGAAAAAGTATGTTCGGGAGCGGGGCTCGAGAAAGCCCTTCGTGCCTTCTTGGGCCTTGGGCCTGGGACTGCGTCATCACCAGCAAGGTGAGGCCTATCCACAGGAGATGCATGTGGGTGGAAGAGGCTGATCCGAGGCAGCAGAGTCCTGAGTAGCAGTGTCCTGGTCGGTGGAGGGGGTAGTGAGGTGTTAGATTCAGGCTGTCACTGAGTTGACACTAGCCCTGCCCAAAGCAGGCAGCCCCCGCCTCTACATCCAATCAGGGAAAGACTGTACCGGTTGGCCTCCTCACTCTGAGGCAGGATTCCGCAGACACCTCTCGAGTCCTTCCTGCTCCACCGCCCGCCTCCTACATGCTCCGTGCATTCCCTGCTCAGGCAAACAAGCACAGAGCTCTCAGCTCCAGCCTGGGCAGGATGACAGATACCTGTTAGAGTCCACCATGTGCCCAGCATAACTGGCCACCCCAGAATCCACCCACACTTGTCTTGGTCTGTTGAGCGTAGGTTCTGCATCCACTCTCACCCCCTGCTGGGGAGCAGATTGAGCTGTTCTTTGGGCTAGGCAGAAGGACAGAGTGTGCTGTGCCAGAGCTGGCCCAGGGCCACCCTCAGGCCACACAGCCAATCTGGGCCACGGCCACTCATGGGCTACTGCCTTCTCTACAGCTCTGCAGCCCTCTCTTGACCTTGGGCGTGGCCCTCGGCTGGCCCTGAAGCCTCTGCTGTGGTGGCTACCTGAGGACCATAGAATCCTCTTCCTGTCTTCTTCCTCTCTGGCCTCTTTTCCATTTGCTGAGGGAGGGCTTTGCTAGGATTCTATCGCCCTGGTTCTGAACTTTGCCTCTGGGGAAATCCTGATGACCAACTTAGATGCTTCCTAGATACCTTGGGGGTCCAATTCTCTGCACTGCCGTGTGTAATCCAGGAAGCTACACTGGACACCCAGGCCAGAGTGGGCTTCAGGGAGGCTGCTGTCTCCCTGTTGATGGTCATCCTGTGAAGACATCACATTTCACATGGAATGCAAGAAGAGCAAGCGCCAAGAGGAAGGACCCTGTCAGCCCAACCTCGGGCACCGGAAAAGGCAACACAAAACACCTAACACAGACCCACAGCAAGAACCTTAACAACGGCATAGACACTCAGAGGAGAGGACGTACACCCACGGGGAGGGCGAAGGTGCTGGGAGACCCTATGGCTTGGTGAAGTGAAAATGACACATAGTAACTCACCTGCTACCTAGAGACTGTCTTTAAAAGAAAACGTTCAAGCTGGGGGCCCTGGCACAGCCTGCAATCCTAGCCTCAGAAGGCTGATGGAGGAGGATCTTAAGCCCAGGGCCAGTCTAGGTAATCCAGTGTCTTTTAAAAATACATACAACCTTAAAAATAAATATATAAGGACTGGGAAGATGGCTAAGACAATGAAAGGTCTTGGCTGGGACTTATGGTACATGTTCTGCATGCCCGTCCCGGGGGGGGGTGGGGACAGGCAGCTCCCTGCACACTAGTCAGCGAGTCCCCTGCCAATGAGAGACCTTGCCTCAGGGAAAAAAAAACATAATGACAACGACAGGTGGATAGCACCCAAGATTGTCCTTCGACTTCTACATGTGTTTGCACACACAATACCAACACGTGATACAAATACAAACATACATTTTGCTTTTCAAACAGTTTCGGTTTGTCTGGGAAATGGGACGATGCTCCTGTTAGAGCACCTGGCACTAGTGGGACACTGGCACAGTCAGCAAGGCCGCGTGAAGCAACACCGAGTATTGAGATGCTAAACCACAGAGTGTCCGTCCGTATTTTAATCAGCTCTAGCTCACTAGATGGAATGCTGCTGGCATGCAGCCCTGGAGTCAATACAGAACAAAATCAAAAGAAAAATGTCCTAGCCCATTGAAGGTTATGTCACAGACACAGTCCAGTTCTGTGTCTGACCCAGGCCCCTCAGGAGGTTTGGATTCATGGTCCTTGGGCCCCTCTGGGCTGGCGAGGGTCTTTCAAACATTCCTTCTCTGTCTTGATGGTGTCAGACAGTGCTGGCCAGGTGTTTTGCAAAAGTCCCTGCATGGCTCCCAGATCTCCGAACCTGGCAAGTCTCTGGGAAGGGAAAAACACCGGTGCAGCTAGAGAAGTGCAGGCTCTCTGGTTTGGCTACTCTTGGTTCACACTCCTGTCCATAAGCTTCACCCAGGCTCCATGAGTAAGCCCAGGAAATCCCGGGCTCCCCAGGAGGAAGCAGGAGTCGCGGCTCGTCACTGGGGTCTTTGGAACCAGATGTTGCTTGGGATCATTTCTCATTGTCGTCTGGGAGGATGGAGACATGCCCAGCCTGCCCTTCAAATGAGACCAGCACTCCGCCTCACTGGGTTGTAGCCTCTTCTAAACCTGTGTTTTCTCATTCACCAGCTTATCTCTCTCAGTATGGACTCAAGGATTTCTGTTTGTTCTCTGGGGTGTAACATTGTACTTCCTTAGTCACTGTGTTGCTTAAATTGTTTCAATATCAGCCAAAGGGAATGCATTGGAACTGCCCTTGGGAAAGACCGCAGAAAGAACTACTCAGGTAGCTTAAAGCTGCCACGGTGGAGAATTAAGACTGCCTCTGTGACATAACTTTAACTTTGTGGCTTTGGGTTTTATAGGAATTTTGTAAATTTTTTGAGAAGCTATAATACATGTTTGTGTGTCCATGAAACCATTACCGCAATGGTGAGATAGTGTATGTGGTGGTTTGAATAAAAATGGCCACCATAGACTCAGGAAATGACATTATGGGGGTGGGGGATGGCCCTGTTGAAGTAGGTGTGGCTGTGTTGCAGGAAGTATGTCACAGGCTTTGAGGTCTCAGATGCTCGAGCCAGAACCAGTGTCACTCTCTCTTCCTGCTGCCTGCAGATCCAGATGTAGAACTCCCAGGCTGCCCAGCACTATGTCTGCCTGTGTGCCACTGTGCTCCCCGCCTTGATGATCATGGACTGAACAGTAAGCCAGTCCAATTAGATGTTGTCCTTTATAAGAATTGCTGTGGTCATGGTGTCTCTTTACAGCTATAAAATCCTAATTAAGACAGTGAGAGCATCTACCAATCCACAAGGATTCCTTCATCAGGAGACAGAGATAGGTGGATCTCTGTGAGCTGAAGGCAAGCCTGGTCTAGGTAGTGGGTTCCAGGCTGGCCAGGGCTGTGAGATGACTCCGTGATGAAGAGAACTTGCTGCTCTTCCCAAGGACCTGACTTTTATTCCCAGCACCATGTCAGGAGGCCCATGATCACCTGTAACTACAGATCCAGAAGATCAAGCAAGCCTTTGGCAGACATCCCTCCATCCCCACATACATAAATAAAAGATAGAAATAAAGAGCTTTTTAAAAGACTCCTTGGTGCCAAAGGGTAGTAGTGCGTGCCTTTAATCCCAGGATTTGGCAGAGAAGCAGGCAGATCTCTGTGAGTTCAAGGCCAGCCTGTTTTACAGAGTGAATTCCAGGACTACCAGAACTACACAGATACACAGAGAAACCATGTCTCCAAACACACACACACACACACACACACACACACACACACACACACACACACACTCCTTGGGGCTGGAGAGATGACTCAACAGTGAGAGAGTGCTGGCTGCTCTTCCAGAGGACCCCCGTTTGATTCCCAGCGTCCACATGGCAGCTTACAATCCACTGTATCTCCAGACCAGGGCATCCAAAACCCTCTTCTGGCTTCTGAAGACACCAGGCATGCAAACAGTGCACAGACATCCATGCAGGCAAAGCACCCATATACACATACCATTCATCTTAAAACGATTCCTTCCGCCCCCCCCCCGTGTGCACCCCTCCCTCCACTGCTCCCACCGCTCCGAACTACAGCAGCTGTCGGTTTGCTCTGTCTGGAAGGGGAGCCGTACTGTGCATGCCCTGGTGGGCTGTGAGCTCAGTGCACGGCGACAGCAGCAATTCGCAGCATCTGGAGCCGTGTGCAGCCACTTTCTTCGGCTGGTGATTGATGGACATGGGTGTTATTTTCAGTTTGGGGCTCTCTCACGAAAAGCTGCAGGAACGTGCAAGCACGGGTCTGTGAAGGACCACACACTTGCCTCACTCATGGGGAAACCCACTAGAAAAGCAAAAGTGGACGGTTGGGTCGCCGGTCCACAGAAGGACAGAACAGCCGGTGATACATTCAGATCAAGTGGAAACTTCCCTCTCCTGTAAGAACAGAGGCAAAGTTGTCACCATGTATGAATCTCCCATCTGATGCTGACGTGGGCCTGTGTGAGGGCCCACATCGTAACTGAGCCACTCCTGAGAGGTGTGAGTCTCATGCCTATCTCGCTGTCTAGGCAGCCACAGCTAGTTGCAAAGAGAATAAAATCCTGTAAGATGATACCAAGGGGCTACCATCAAGCCAGAGCAGAGGCAGCCTGAATCCTCACCACAGCCTGACCTTGTGGGCACCCAAGTACCTCTTTCTGCTCCTGCTCCCAGAGGTAGGCACTGCTCCCTTCTTGCTATCTCCCTGAACAGGCTGGTGCTCCTCTCAGTGCTCCCCTCCCAGTGCTCCCCTCCTAGTGCACCCTTCCCCAGCTCAAGACAGGGCTACTTGAAGAGGTGTCTATCCTTCAGAACCCCAGTTTGGCATGAGTACTGGTCATATAGAAGACCCATGAAAAGCCTCCTTCAAGCCAAGGGCAATGAGCGTGAATCACTGGCACACTGCAATTCTGAACTACACCCAGAAGGCCAGGGAAATGCCAGTTGGCCCTCTGACAGTTCCTGGCCCTGGATTCCAGGAACTTCCTGTCCAACCTAGGGTCAAGCCCTGGACTGCCCAGCTTTTGCCAAGGGTATCCCATGGCCATGAGGGTGGCATGCCATGATGCCCACGGCCCTAAGATAGGAAGTAGAAGAAGACTCACTTGAACCCTAGACCCATCTCCAGGGTCACTGTTAGCACCTCAACCTGCCTCTCCTCTAAGAAGCCTCTTCTGGGTCTGTCACAGGAGGTGGGAGGATCCAGACATAAAGGCTTCTCTGGAGGCTCAGACCTAGTGTGGGATTGTCAGCTGGAATCTCAGCCCCTGTGGCAGCCTGCACATCTCTGGCGCCCTCACCTGGCCACTATCTTTCTCACCTACAGGTTCCTGCTGACTCTGGGAGCAACCTACTCCTCGGCCCTGACACMGCTGCATCTTCTATCTGAGCCAAGAACTCGGCCTCCTTCTCACCCCGCTCGCTGCCCAGCCTTGTAGCCCAATCGTCTCTTCCAACTGGGAACAACTGTCAGGCAGTGGGCAGTGCCACTAACCAGCTGTTTAAGCAGTAGTCACGGTGGTGACGAACCTTGGGTAGACAGCCCTGGGGCTGTACAGCCTGGGGGATCTGAAGGTCTATGGCCTCCACAAGGCCATTCTTCCTGCTCGCCAGGCCTGGCTCTGGTTTCCTGAGGCTAGACTCTGACTCGGTGACCGGGTAGTCCAGGTTCAGTCTTTAAAGAAAAAAAGATTTATTTATTTTTATTTATGAGTACAATGTAGTTGTCTTCAGACACATACTCCAGAAGAGCACATCTGATCACTTTATAGGTGGTTGTGAGCCGCCATGTGGTTGCTGGGAATTGAACTCAGGACCTCTGGAAGAGCAGTCAGTGCTCTTAACTGCTGAGCCATCTCTCCAGCCCCCAGGCTTGGTCTTAACCTCAAGCCTTCACTGCACAGCAGCGAGCAGGGTTGGGGATCTCTGCAGCACACAGAGTCGTCTGTGACTGGCACCCTGACCACAGGCAAGCCCTTAGCTGAGCTGGTCAAGCACGTTGGCTGATCATCCGTCCTCACTGACTGGGCATGCCCGCGGACCAGGACCTGACTCTCTACCTGCCAAGCTGGATAATCACAGGTTAGGCCATAGCCCAACCCCAGAGCTGAGGAGAGACCCAAGAGCCAAGGAAAAACCCTCAGCTAGGGCCTTGATTTTCTTCCAGAGAGGTGTGAGGCCTGCTGCAGGTGTTGCCTGTCCATCCCACTTCCCACGCACTCAAGTAGGTYCTCTCCCTCCCTTCCAACCCTCCTCCCAAACCTGCTCCGGCCTGCCGACCCCCATGTCCTTCCAAGCCTCCTCTGCTTCTCCGCTCAATCCTGTGTCCGAGCTTTCTGCTCTTCCCCTGGCCACTCTGACTCCTGCTCAGGGACGAAGGGTTCCTACCAAGCCTGGTGGAAAGGGCTATCCCTGTCATGGTTGGCTCCCCCTCCAGAAATGAGCAGCCTGAAGGCCTGAAGGGCTAGGATTAGACCCCCACGTCACCCCTTTAAGCATGACAGGGGGGGGTCTCAGATACACACAGGCCTGAGAAGTGAGGTGGTTACATCTCCGTATCCTTTCTATGGACTGTGAAGAGCAGAGGGACCCCTGGGTCATTCCAGCACAAAGTCCTGATCCTGTAGATGTCCCCAGAGAACCTCATGCTGTGGGGCACGTGGGACTGACTCTAAGAGAACTGCAGCAGGGCAGGAGCAGGGTAGCATTAGGGAAAGCAGCTTCCCCTGGGGAGAGGGTAGCCTGCATAATTGGGAGTTGGGGCAGCATTTGGGATATAAGTAAATACATGCATATTATTAATAATAATAAAAGACCTGGAGGACCTGGAGGCCTTAGGACCCAGAAAGGATGTCTTGAGGGAGGGCTGCTCTGTGGAACTGAGTCCAGTCTCTCACATGCCCAATCTCCTGCCCAGCTGCTAGCTTCCACCTCCTGGAAACTGCAGGCTCAGCTTTAGAGCCCAGCARGCCCAGGTGGTGATGGGAGGGGCCGCTCACAGGGCCTGGTCCTCGTCCAGCTGACCCCATTCCACTTCCAGCGAACTGCAGGCTCAGCTCTAGGGCCCAGCAGGCTGGTCTAGGCCCAGCAGGCCCAGGTGGTGGGTGACAGGAGGGGCTGCTCATAGGCCAAAGTAAAGAGACGTGGCCACCTGGCAAGGGCTGAGTGTGTTGTCTGGCAGAGACAGGCAGCTAGCTATGTGTGATACGGGATTTGGATACAGGGTTTCCTTTTCTGGGAAGAACCTCGAAGGGAACCAGCCTCATTTGGGGAGCAACGCCCAAGCTCCATTCTCACCCCACATCGAGCTGAGGGCCTCAGATAAGACTATGAAGTTTCCAACCCACCTCTCAGGGGCCCATGTGTATATTTTCTTTTCTTTTCTTTTCTTTTCTTTTCTTTTCTTTTCTTTTCTTTTCTTTCTTTCTTTCTTTTTTTTTTTTTAAGATTTAAAGATTTATTTATTTATTATGTATTCAGCATTTGCCTGCATGTACACCTGCATGCCAGAAGAGGGCACCAGATCTCATCACAGATGGTTGTGAGCCACCATGTGGTTGCTGGGAATTGATCTCAGGACCTCT
>BDUI01002191.1:22784-33486 GCA_002335545.1 Apodemus speciosus | reverse complement strand
GGTTTCTCTGTGTAGTCCTGGCTGCCCTGGAACTCACTCTGTAGACCAGGCTGGCCTCGAACTCAGAAATCCGCCTGCCTCTGCCTCTGCCTCCCAAGTGCTAGGATTACAGGCGTGCGCCACCATGCCCGGCAAGACACTTTTTTTTTTAAGAGACTAAGATGGGTGTCAATTCTAGAGCTCTGTGTCAAAAACTAATGGCATGGTTCATGCTTGTCCCATTCAGACCCATAAGGCATCAAGGCAGGGGGCAAAGCCGTGGCCACATGAGCCAAAAAAAGGGAGAAGTATGCTGGAGCTAGGGCAGTTAGCCCAAGGCCAGGCCCTACACGGTCTCCGTGCTCTGGTGAGCTCTATTTTTGTGGCTAGGACAGTCTCCTAAAATTCCTCCTTCTAAGACCCCCAGGGGTTCACTTACTTTCCAGTCTATTTTCCTGGCCCCCAAAGTCCAGCTGCCCAGAGACCCCGGGTGATCAGAGCCTCCTCTGGGACAGCTGTGGCCCCAAGAGCAGCCACCCACCAGTATCTGACAAGGCTTCTCCTAACTTTGCTCCAGGAATAATACAGCGGTTCTGCTAGTCCTACAGCTCACGTGGGCACTCACGTGGGCACTGCTCGAGGGGAGGACATGGTAGGCTGGGGACAGAGGGTTCAGTCCACCTCTGCCTTCCTGTCATCAATAGGTGGCTGAGTCTGGACTTCACACTCCCTGGAAGAACAAGGGCTTGCCTATTTTGTGTCCTCGGGGCTTGGGGCATTTGAGAAATGCTTATCAAATGAAGGCTGGAAGTTGTCAGGCCAGCAGCAACGCAGCAGGAGCCCAGCTGCATCTGGGGCGATGCCCAGTTCCTGAACCCCAGCCCTACAGGGCCAAGCAAACCAGCCCAGGCCTAGAAAGAACATTGCTTCTGTCTGGGGGAAAGGCCCAACCTCTCCTTTATGGGGATATGCACAACGTGCTTCCWGCTCCCTGCAGCTGCTAACCTCGACTAGAGTCGGGGAACGGGGTCCTGGGGGCCAGCGACACCAGAAGCTCAACCCACATGCCAGGAGCCCCAGGCTCGCCCCTAAGCGGTTAAGATGTCTGCCTGCTCCCTGCTCCCGGGGTTCAGCTTTCCACTCTATGTGCTCCCTCAGACGCATCCTGGCATCTCCCTAGTAAGTGCCCCTTGGCCTCCAGCTCTTTAGCCTCCAGGGTCAAGGCTTAGGAGGGCCTAGAAGGCTTATGGGCAGGCCTATGCCCCTCTTCAGGGGAGGTACCCTAGCAGGCCCGAGTCCCACCCCCATGGGCACTAAGCCAGAGCAGAGGGCTGCAGTAGGGGAGTAAGGGAAGAAGGTACCTGCCTTCACTGCAGAGAGGAACGGGCTCAGGGAGAGAGCAAGGACTCAGTGCTGTTTCTAGCCCCACATCCCTAGGACAGAGTCCTCAAATATCTGAGGAGTGTGTGTGTGTGTGTGTGTGTGTGTGTGTGTGTGTGTSTGTGCGCATGCAAATTCCCTTCCCACCTGGGCCCAGTGGAACTCCTATCCAGGTTGACAGAAAAGACCCTGGGCCAAGTCTAATGTTTACTGAAAAGCCCCAGGATAGCAGAGGTGTGTGAAAGGGTGCTTCCGGCAGACAGGAGAGACTCCACAAGTTCGTTCAGGATGCTCTGAGAACTCTCTGAGGGTCGTCCACTGTCCACAGCTTCTCCACTAGACGGCCTCATCTCGGCACCTCTGCAGTAGATAAAACCTTCAGCAGGGGCAGGAAAGGCCTCGGCCACAGCCCGTCACTGCTCTGCCCTGCTGACCACTCACCATTCAGGATGTGGAACTGGTCCGCACTTTCGCAGAAACCTAGGGAGGGGCCCAGGCAGTAGTAAGAGGGGGTCGGGTGTCATCCAGGAGGATGACAGGCTGGGGACACTCACCATACTTGGGAAAGAAAAAGATCTGGTCCTCCGTCAGGTTGGCTCCTCTGACTCGCTGCTCAAACACATTCAGGACAGAATCACTCACTGGCACTGAGCGGGCTGTGGGATAGGCACAGTGGTCTCATCAGGGCGGGGTACCCAGGACATAGCCAGGTCAGCTGTGTGTCCCTGACCCATCTATTCCCACCCCAGCCCACGTGCAGCCGTCCCGCTAGGACGAGACGTATAGTGATAGGAAAGGAGTGGGGGGGGGTGTCCGGCGGGGGCCACCCGGTCCCTTTGAGGACGCAAAGCACAGGACATGTCTGAGAAGCACAAGGCCACGTGTGATCACAGACTAGTACACACCGTATAGCTTCACAGACAACTTCTTCCCCTGCCCCAGATACAGGATGGCAAAGCTCTGGTAGTCGGTTTCAGCAACCACCACATGCACTGGTCCACGGGCCCGTGGGGCTGAGGCAGAATCACAGCAGCACATCAGGCCCTTCCCCTCTGCCTCCAGCCCTGCCTCTCCCTAGATGCCCCTGCCTCACCTTGGAGCAAGAAGTGGCCAGGGACCCCTGTGATCCCAAAGAGTTGACGGACCTGCCAACATATCCCATCTCTGGGGAGGGGAAGAAGGTTTGTTATAAGAGGAGCGCCCAGGCGCTAGGAACTCCAACCCAGGAGCGGCCGTATGGGAGAGCTAGCAAGGCCACAGAAGAGGCCACAGGTGAGGTTTAGGGTCAGGAGGGCGGGGTAAGGTGGGCTCTGGGGATGGGCTGACGATGGAGACCCTGCTGGGACTCACAGCTTTCGGAAGGTGCTGACAGCCATAGCTGCACCCTGGGGAGCTGCGTGTAATGTGGTGGCCTCAGCCCGGTGTCCCTCCTCCTGAAGAAAGCGGCATGCAGAGCCCACAGCCACAAGGAACCATATCCCTGCAAACTGGAAGTTGACTATGAGAGCTCAGGACTGCGGGAATGGGGCACCCTGGACCAATCCTGCCAGGGTAGGCGGGTTCTTGCCGCTCCTTTACCTACCCCCACTCACTCCCAGCGTTTACCTGCTGAGCACTGAAATTGGCCTGGGCCTGGATAGTGCTGATGGGGGACGTAAACACATAAGGCTTTCGAGTCCTTTGGCCCAGAGAACTGGCTGTCAAGAGCAGGGTGAAGAACAACACAGCTCCAGGGGACAGCATGGCGGCTCTGCTACGGACAGTAGATGACAGGACAGTGAGGAGGAGGGGTGCGCTGTCCTAGGTCAGAGTCCACTGTCCAGTGCCACAGGAAGCACAGTACAGGAAGTCCACATCTGTATTCCGATTACTGAACTCTTTACCCAAGCCTCAGTCCATCTTAGAACCCAGCTTTGTGCAAAGTTAGAGTTGACCTCTGCACCCCTATTTCCACTTGTGGTCAGTGCTCAACCCTCTGCACACATTAACTGTCATTAACTCCACAACCAACAACAATGTGCTCATAAATAAAGCCACTTGTTCAAAGCCCAGCAGCAGAGAGAGCAGGGCAGAGTCTCGAACCCGCCCAGCTGAGCCTGGCTCATTCCTCCATCCTTTTGTCCTTTCGGGTAGCCAGAAGTGAGCACTGCTCTGTGAGTCAAAGTAAGAGCTTGCGCAGGCGCTAAGGAACGCCGACCGAGAGTCAGAGCCTGAGGCGCAGGCGCAAGAGTGGGGACGCATCGATGCCTCGGGGCTCTGGGCGTCGAGCCTGGCTCCTCCATAAAGACGCGGAGGCGGGGACTGGAGCGGCGGCGGAAGCCGGGCGCAGCGCAGCGGGCAGAGGCACCGCGGTGAGTCCCGGCTTTGGCCCCGCCGTGCTCACCTGTGTCATCTGCCCTGTCCCCAGTCACCAGCCTTGTGCCCCATTACTCCCAGTCCTGCGGTCACCAGCCTCTGCCACCCTCGGTGTCCCTTGTCCCTGGTCCTGGCCTTCGTTCATTTTCTCGGGCCTGATCCCGGCCATGGGCCTCGCCCTGCCTTGTCCTACTTTAACTGGCCTTTGCCACCTTCACAGGCTTTGTTCACTGTCACTACATTTTTTCCTGCAATGTCTACACTTTGGTGGCCTTATCTGGTCAGCGATGGCCTTAGCAGGTTGACGTCATCCTAATCCCCCGCCGGGGTTCAGAGGGTGAAGGTGCTACTGCCCACTCCAGCTAAGCAGCAAAGCGTGGTCCCTGATGTCTCCTCTGACATCCAGAAACCCCACCCACTCTTACCACCCTCCTGGCCAGGCTCTCTGGGAGGCCACTAGCCAGCAGGAGCCCCTTCTCAGAAGAAAGGCCTGGCCCGAAGTCCTGTGGCAGCAAGGTCAAAGACAGGGTGGGGTGCTGAAACTTGGACCTGCCAGTCTGGGCAGCCCAGACCTGTTTGCCTGCCTTGGTGCTCACGGCTCCAGACCCTGGAGCATTGGGGGAGTTGTCAGAGCCCCCCCCCCCCAAAGGTACAGAGGTGCGGCTGCCTCCCACTTTGCAGGTTCTCCCTGGCCTAGTAGTACTCAGGTGCTTGGCATCTGGTCCGGCGAGTCCTTTGGTGCCCCCGGAGAATGTGAGGCGGTGTGACACTACTGTTTGGGGTGCTTCAAAAGTGTTGGGTCTCTGGTGGGGCAGTGCTACTTGTACACACAAAAAGAGACACACATCCGCCCCCTCCCCCCCACACATGCTCAGTGCAATGGAATTCTCGGCTGGGCAGTTGGTGGGGATGGCTAGGACTGCTGTGTCTGGAACCCCAGACCAGCAGTCTCTCCCTGGGGCTGGGGGTGAGGGGGCCTGGGTTCTGAGCCGCCACTGGTGGTTTTCAGGACCGTCTGGGCAGAATGTCACGATGGACGAGGGGGGCATACCCCTGCTCCCCGACAGCCTTGTCTACCAGATCTTCCTGAGCTTGGGCCCTGCAGATGTGCTGGCTGCTGGGCTGGTGTGCCGCCAGTGGCAGGCTGTATCCCGGGATGAGTTCTTATGGAGAGAGCAGTTCTACCGCTATTACCAGGTGGCTCGAGATGTGCCCCGCCACCCAGGTCAGTACCTACACACACTCCCAAACCTCCTGGCTCAGTGCAGGGGCTCATGGCCCAAGGACCTCACCCATGGGCCACACTGGGGGAGAGGGAGTCTCTGTGAGCAAAAGGATGCACCCCGTAGTGAGGCCTAATTAGTGAGTGCTGAGTCCCACAGTCCCTACGGAGCAGCTCCCAGCAGCCATGCTGTCAGCTCTGGTCGTGACGAGTAAGGGAACCTTGCATGTAGGAATGACACTCTGTTGCCCACAGCGGCCACATCCTGGTATGAGGAGTTCCGGCGGCTCTATGACATGGTGCCCTGTGTGGAGGTGCAGACACTGAAGGAGCACACCGACCAGGTCCTGCACCTCAGCTTCTCCCACTCGGGGTACCAGTTTGCCTCCTGCTCCAAGGACTGCACCGTGAAGGTGAGCGTGCCTCTCCCACACATCAGAACGCAGTGGGAAGAGAAGCCAATGGCGAGCGAAGCAGAGAGGGCCACACAGAACCTAGAGGCCTGATCTGGACCACACAAGACCTAAAGCCAAGAACAGCTCTAACCCTAGGCCCCAGAGCCAGCCCTCTACAGTGGTTTGATGTTGTCAGAGTGGGTGGTAAAGGCCTAGGCCAAGGTTCTTGCCCCATGAAGACCCAGCACCCTCAGTGGAGAAGAGTCAGGACTTGCTGTGCTACCAGAGCGAACTGGCCTGGTAATTACCCGCAGCCTCTCTGGTGCAGATCTGGAACAACGACCTGACCATCTCCCTGCTGCACAGTGCAGACATGAGGCCCTACAACTGGAGTTACACCCAGTTCTCCCAGTTCAACCAGGACGACTCTCTGCTGCTGGCCTCCGGGGTGTTCCTGGGGCCGCATAACTCCTCCTCGGGCGAGATAGCCGTCATCAGCTTAGGTGAGTGTGGGCACTGGGTTGGGCTGCCTGTCCCCTTGTGGCCTGTCAGCAGCCTGCCCAGCTGTGGCCTTCCCCCCAGACTCCTTCGCCCTGCTGTCCCGTGTGCGAAACAAGCCCTATGATGTGTTTGGCTGCTGGCTCACAGAGACCAGCCTCATTTCGGGGAACCTGCACCGCATCGGAGATATCACCTCCTGCTCAGTGCTGTGGCTCAACAATGCCTTCCAGGTTTAGACCGGGACAGGGACGGGCTGGGCAGACAAGTGGGGTAGGGCAGGGAAACAGGAAGGCATGGGCGGGGCGGGGCATGGAAAGGCAGATGCAGGGCCCAGGGTAGGCTGCTCCCCAGACCTGGCCCTCTGACCAGCACCCACCTGTTCTTGGCCTTGGGTTATGTCCCACACAGGATGTGGAGTCAGAGAACGTGAACGTGGTAAAGCGGCTCTTTAAGATCCAGAACCTCAATGCCAGCACCATTCGCACAGTGATGGTGGCTGACTGYAGCCGCTTTGATAGCCCAGACCTCCTGCTGGATGCTGACGACCAGGCTGGGCTCCCCTGCAGAGTCTTTGACCTAGGTGGGGACACTGAAGAAGAGGCCACTGACCCAGGTTTGCTCGCCTCTGGTTCTGGCCACGTCAAGGAAGGTTTACGGCGTGTGTTTGATAGCGTCTTGGATGGACATGGACAGCTGTCAGATTGTGCACTGGAGACCAAGGTGGCGGAGCTGCTGGCTCAGGGCCACACCAAGCCCCCAGAGTGTAGTGACGCTGACACCAGGAACAAGTACCTCATCTTCACCACCGGCTGCCTCACCTACTCACCGCATCAGATCGGTAACGGTGGGCAGGGCGGGGCTGGGCCTGGGATGGTCAACCACTTGCTGCTCCCAGACCAGCAAGTCCATGGGCGAAGCTTGGCTAATGTACTGTTCTGCCTTGACACACTTGATCCTCTATAAGAGTGATGAAAACCCAGGCAGAGGATTGGTCAGCGGGCGAGCAGGTGCGAGGCTGTGCTCCAGTCTGAGTGTAGACAGTGTTTGTGGACTCTTCGAGCTGTTCTTGGATTGGGAGTGCCCTGGTGGTGATGTCCTTGCAGGCTCTGGATGACCCTCACCCTGGTCTCCATGTAGGCATCAAGCAGATCCTGCCGCACCAGATGACAACTGCAGGGCCCGTGCTGGGTGAGGGCCGGGGCGCCGATGCCTTCTTTGATGCACTGGACCATGTCATTGATGTGCATGGGCACATCATTGGCATGGGCTTGTCTCCTGATAACAGGTGAGCCTGGCGAGCCGGGCGGGCACCACACACGGCCCTGTATCTAACAGCACGCTTGTACCTAACATGTATCCTCTGCTCAGGTACCTGTATGTGAATAGCCGCGCCTGGCCCCCTGGCTCAGTGGTAGCTGACCCAATGCAGCCGCCACCCATTGCTGAGGAGATTGACTTGCTGGTGTTTGATCTGAAGACCATGCGGGAGGTAAAGCGAGCTCTTCGAGCACACCGCGCCTACACGCCCAACGATGAGTGCTTCTTCATCTTCTTGGATGTCAGCAGGGATTTTGTGGCCAGGTGTGGGCTCAGGTGGGCTCCAGGGCTTGGGATGGGCTTCAGCAGGTGGGTGTGGGCTCATCCAGGTGCTATCCCACAGTGGGGCTGAAGATCGGCATGGCTATATCTGGGACCGCCACTACAACATCTGCCTAGCCAAGCTGCGGCACGAGGATGTGGTCAACTCGGTGGCTTTCAGCCCCCAGGAGCAGGAGCTCTTGTTGACAGCCAGCGATGATGCCACTATCAAAGCCTGGCGTTCACCACGCATTGTTCGAGTCCTGCAGGCTCCACGCCCACGCCCACGCCCCTTCTTCTCCTGGTTTGCCAGCCATAGGCGCTGAAGGCTTCAGTGATTTGAGCCATTAGAACCCACTGGGGAAAATGGTGCCCTGTGGCTCTTTACTGCACTGGGGCAGAGTAGCTCATAGAAGCAATGCCTTAGGAGGGGCAGCCTGACCCCAACACTCACAACCTGCTCACTCAGCCGCCAGGCTTAGCACCAGGGTAGCCCTTGTTGGCAGCACCAGATCCCATGCTAGCCTCTGGGCTAGCTTGGGGTACACGGGACACTGGAAACCCTGTTCTTCACCTGCCCTCTTCCCTTGGGTTGGCAGCGCACACAGCTCCAAGCTGGCATCTGCCTGGGTACCTTTCATATTCAGCCGGCCCCACACACACCCTGGACGTCCTGAGTGCACCCTGGGCGGCAGGCCTCAGCCACTGGTCTGCTGATGGAGTGGCCTGCAGTGGCCTGCGGGCTGCATGCTGCACTCATCAGCTGTGGGGCCTGAATAAACAGTTGGCAACAGCACATGCCATCGGGTCTGTTTGTAGCGAGGGCCCCGACCTTGCTGGCTTGTCTCATCCTGGTGATGTCTGCCTCGGGCCCTCCAGGAGGCTGAAGAGTGAGCTGGCTCCGGTGTGTACCCCTTCAACTTCAGGGGTGCCTGTGCACGGCTGAGTGCTAATGGGTGCAGGCACAGACCAGCCCAGCCTGGACAGCACCCAAAAGAGGGTGGGTTTTAGAACAATTGGCTCCATCCTCAGGAGAGCTCCAGGGCAGAATAGTGACACAGATCTGATATCCTTGCTCCTCAGGGGGCTGAGGCAGGAGGATGGGCAGTTAAAAGCCTGCTTGGATACAGAACAAATTCAGGGTTGATCTAGGCAACTTGGTTAGACCCAGGCTTGGGAAAGGAAGAGGTTTGGGGGTTGGCTTGCCTGTCATGCCTTGAGTTCAACCTCGGTGCCACCATAACAACCTCTGGAAATGTGTGAGGCCCCGGGTGCAGAAGGGTGGCTCGAGGCCGTCCTGGGGCCGACATTGTGCACCTGCACTTAAGGGTGCCACAGATGGTGCTGGCAGGAGGGAAGAGTTGGAACTTTTGACAGGACCAGCCTCCAGTGACCACAGTGTGACAGGGTGAGTGGAATGGTAGTGTCTCATTTAAAAGCTGCCCYTCTACCAAGAACAGAAAACTTATACAGGGGACTGATGAACAAAGCAAGTGTCCTTCCAGGCCCAAGCTAGCAAGTGAGCGGTTTTCCTCCCACCCTTCTACATCTGGCTGCGTCAAGGGGATTAGGGCACGACCCCAGGGACAGATGGCACCAGAGAAACCAGGCCTGGTCTGTGGCCCATTGCTGATGTTGGAGGGCAAGATGCAGTAAGCATCCATCAGCATGAACAGCAGTGACAGGAGGCAGCCTCTGCTACCAGCACTGGGCCTTCAGGGGATGTGAGGAGGAATTTGTGTGGAGGCTGTGCTGGGACTCGCTCAGTGTGGAGCATGTGTCTATCATGGTTACCTYCCTAGGCCCAAAACCAACAGTGCTAACCATTCTTCACAAGATAAGCATGAAAATATTAATTCAGAGCCCGTAATAATCTGTTCTTGCCCTAGTGAGTAGCCAAAGTTTAGTGCAAATACACTCTGAGAAGTTACAGCAACTTCCCAGAAAGGACTTTGGATTTGTCTAATCTAAAGTAAAAAGAGAACAGTAGTATCTGTAAAACAGAAACATTATTATACAACAAAAGCAGTTAGAAACCAGGGGCGTGGAGGATTGGAAATTGCACTGTGAAAACTAACAGTAGCAAACTACAAGTTCAGCCTTTTAAATATCGGGCTTTAGACAGTAAGGGCCGCCACCTGCCTATCTGCCTTTGCTCCTCAGGACCCACACATTGGAAGGAGGGAACCTCTATATGCCAGCCACAGGGTGTGTGTCCCTATATGTACAAAATAAAAATACAATAACTATAAAGGAGGGGGTGCTCATACCCCACCTCCAGCAGCTGTGGTGAGGCTCAGTGTCTAACTTGGCACATTATACACATCCCTGAGAAAAGCAGCCCCGCAAGGACTCACGAGCGAAGGTCTGACAGACGGTGCTTAGGGCTGCAGCCCCACAGGTGTGGCACCAAGTGAAGAGTGCAGTGGCTGGGAGCCTGGAGACACGTGGGCGGGGCAGCCGTCAGCTGCCACTGCTCACTCTAGACTGCAACCCTTGGCAGCCAGAGCCCAAAGAGCAGCCCTGGCGCTGGCGCTGGCGCTGGCGAGCTGCTGGGAAGTGCCCGTCTGCAGTGTCTCTGGTACCCTRGTGGTGGTCCCAGACCCCTGCATTGTCTTGCAGCTACAGTCCCAGAAGGTGAGATGCTAGTTACCTGCCCCCCTGTATCTTCTTTCCATATGAACCCTACTGAGGTTCAGCAGGAAGGGCAGGGCAGCCAGGTGATTAGAGTCCCAAGAGGAAGCTCAGAAGAGTGGAGATCAGCAGCAGCCGGACCCTCAAGTCTGTCGGTGCGAGTGTTGCGGTGACTTAAGCTCAAATTTAACTATTTAACAGAGACCACTGAAAACCTGGCATTATTTAATTTTTTTTTCTTAATTTTTAGGGGGTACCTGATGGAGCACTTTGGGGGCCAGAGAGCAACTTGGTTCTCTTTGACCATGTGGGTTCTGAGGATCAGCCTGAGGTCATAGTTTAGCAAGCCCCTTCACCTAATGAGCCTTCTCAATGGCCCTAAAGTGCAATTTATATAATCTTTAGAATACTAAAGCTACTATACAAGAAGAGATAGTTAAAATTATAATAAGCTAAAGTACACTAAAATGTTCAATTAGCCATTCCATTATAGGTAGGAAAACCAGAGAACAGTGGAACACAAAATCTAAGCATATCAAACTTCATATAAAAAATAATTTTGGGGGCTGGAGAGATGGCTCAGCGGTTAAGAGCACTGACTGCTCTTCTGAAGGTCCTGAGTTCAAATCCCAGCAACCATATGGTGGCTCACAACCAT